>LZCU01154760.1:0-13079 GCA_001663935.1 Asymmetron lucayanum | reverse complement strand
TGAGTACCTTCTTGATAAGAATACCATTTTCAACACCCAGTTGTAATATATATCAACAGATCAACCGACTGCACATGTGTGCCAGTTCAGGCAACATCCCAGTGTGTATGGATCAAATAAATCGGTCTGGATATGCAGCTTGTACTCTTCAGTACAAACCTGGTGTGTTGTACCTTGAGGCAGTTTACCAGGTATGCAAAACAAGCAAAAGTGTCGTCAACTGTCTTCAAAGAGGCCCACTGGACGTATGAGGTCGGCAGGGTGTATGGGAAAGGCAGAATTTACAGTAAGAAAAATTCAAGGCTGCCGGCCAGGGCAATCTCAACAAGAAAGAAATACTTCATGGAGAAATACTTGTTGGACAGTCTGTCTTTGAAAACACTTAGTATTTTGCAGCTAAAAAGGTAGTAAACATTAAATATAGCCATGTCATTTCTGGTCCCGTTGTGTAGATTTATGTGAAGATGTCTGTTTTACTAATTGGCACGCTCACTCAGACCATTCAATCACTATCCTATCAGTATGGAGTTAATTAGGTTAGTCCAAAAGATACAGGGCCCTTCCATTACCTTGTCAAGGACCTTGTGGGTTTAGTCTTCAACAATATCTGATGAAAAACGGAAAATTTGATTAGTGTGGCAGAAAAAGATGCAAACGTCCTACATTGTAGGCTAAGCAAAAAGCAATTATAGTAAACATAACTGTTTACAGTAATTTTTAGCCATATTATCATAGAAGCTCATCTGTGTTGGTAGTAATCACAGTACAATGCTAAACTTTCTTCCAAAACTATAGAATCTGATATAAAAGAATCAAATTTGATCGTTGACAATGTACATCTGTTGTGCTGTAAGAAAGGTAAGCGTTGTGGTACAATTTTTATCCGTTATGATTTTGCTGTCTTCACAAATTTACTTCTTAACACCACCATTTTGATTTTGCGGTCTTCATAAGTTTACATCTTAACACTGCCGTTTGATGTCAGCAAGTAGATATCAGCAAGATATCTGAGAAGCAACATCAGATAAATATGATTTAAAAATGCCAAAGGAACAGGTTGAGATTAACTGCTCAAACAAAACGTTTTTTTTTTCATTCACAGCTCTTCAACATTGGGAAGAGAGTATTTAAATTGAATCAAACCCGGCAATATTTATTTTGTAGCATCTATCAGAGTAGGACAAAGACCATTGGACATGGTTATCATATGAAGACAGTAACTTAGCAGACATTGAATACTAAAAATCTAACATGATATCAAGAAAATGCCAAACTAGGCAAAGCTTTGTAGCCTACTGGGAAAATTTGTAAGGATAATTAAGCAAATGCTTTTGCTGAATGTCATGCTGTGTTATGCAAGTTCTAGACTTGCATGATTTTACTTATTAATATTTAGTATACAATTTCTCGAATAACGTCTTGTCTATAATAACGTAGAGCGACGCAAAATAACGTAGCTTTCGTGTATACGATAGACTTGCATACTATGAAGAAATCATGAAAACTAGTCAAAACCTTCCCCACCATCACAGAAATAATGGAATCTTCTATTTGCTGAAGCTTTGTATCATTATTCCAGAGACGTCACGTGATGTGAGCCTGACAGAAATATGCACTTGGGAGTCACGTCAATCATAATAGGGCGCCGGCAATTGTCTCAGTTAACAGCAGCATCATACAGTACTGATAATGAACGACCCCCACTGGAAGATGGGACACTAATATTCGAGTCCTGTCACGTCCTGGAAACACGGGACCGCTCATTTAGACTCTAAATGGCATGATACTCTGTTACCAAGATTATAAAAAATATGATGGGATCATTTGAGTTATACTGTCGCTTTCCATCCTGAAAAGTACTATGAATTCTGCACGATCTCTATGGTTGCTGCAAATGTTATTATTTGAGGTCTGGCCACCCAACGATGGAGAAAATGGTCGATCCCAGAAAAAGATCGATGGGTCTGGGATGATTATAGTCAGGTGAACCGGCATAGCAGCAGACGACCAACGATAGAGCTCCTTACATCTGCCATATTTGGTGGCAATAACGCCCTAACAAGTGTTAGGTTGTTGTGGTTGAGAGCATCCCAACAGACAGGTACGAGACCCTCGGTCCCCCAGCGGAGACGTCGGTTTTGCCGTCGGTGCCAGGCTGCTACATCCCCGATGGTTACCGCGCGATAACCCCGGTCCAGGAGATTCCGAGTCGGCCTTTTCTGTAGGACACCGGGCAGAGGTAAGTGGCCCAGACAGCGAGACATGTTTTGCCTGGGAAAACTTCGTTATTTCATTAGTTCTTGGCACCATGTCAGCAGTACACACAACCGGGCCATGTTTTTACAAGCCGTTTCCATGCATTATGTTTTCAAAGTGTGTTATAGCTAGACATTGCCACTGTTATATGGACGTATACCGCTGCATTCCTTGACAATACAACGAGCTCCCGTAATATGTATTTTCTGTAATGTGGATATTTATGTTGATATATGTACCGTCACTGGCGTGAAGGAAATTGTGCTGTTGACGCTAGTCTTTCAAAGTCGTAAACAATGTTAGATGCTATTGTTGAAAGCTAGATTGATCAGTTTCCGCCTCAAAATAGCCTGCATAATATGAAATCTACAGAGATCTATGCATTCACTAAATATATTCACTAAATGCTATCATTGAAAGCTACATTGACAGTTTCTGCCTCAAAATAGCCCGCATAATAGGACATCTGAGATTTATGCATTCATTAAATGCTATTTAGTAGTATGATAATGACGTGTTGAAAACACTTGATCATACTGCATACTTGGTCAATTTTGTAATCAACATAATTGAAAAAAAAACACAGTATGGAACAATAAGAATTTTTGTAGATGTTACCGATAACAAAGACCACTAAATAACGTGACACTATCCCTGCGTATTTCCTTGTACAGATAATGGACAAGTACGCCTAGACAATGTTGCTATTCAATGCCGTACGATGACATCATGCTGTAATTCAGGGCGGCAAGGTGTGTCCAAATCCACTGCTGAATTGACAATGAGAAATCAACCCTGTGACGTGTACTGTAAGGTTTCATTACCGACCGCAATAAAATATAGAACCCGCTGAAATTCTTATCTTGCACAAAATCTTAACAAGAAGAAAAATAATCATATTGCTTTGTTTGTAAACCGTATCATCAGTTCGACCCTGCCAGTATTGAGTACCTCTCAATAAGTTTTAGATGGATGCAATCAGGCAGAACCAGACGTTACTTCATCGAAAATATATTTGATCATCAATGTCTCCACAGGTCTCTGGAGAACATGCCCTCATCCTGGAATTCCCATTGCAAAATAACCACTTGTCGTTTCAATTCAATGGAACGGGCATATATCGGATTCAGCTTTTGTTAGATTTTGGTGGAAAATGTCTCTTTCAGCTGTTAGATTTATTGTTTTTGGCAGTATCAACAGAAACTTATTGTCCACAGGGATGAAGGACCGGCTTTATTTCTGATATAATCCCTAGATTACAGTTGTAGGGATTTTTTCAATAACATACGCCACAACGACTCTGCGTCAATAAGATAATTATAGAGCTTCAAAGGCATTGGCACCACTGCAATAACAGTAATGCAATACGTCATCTGTTTGCTTTTTAGCATGATACTTTATTATTATAACCCATTCATTCGCGTCAAGAGATTTTCAAACGTACTGTTCGATCAAAATTATGAAGGCAAATTACTCAAACTAAATCCCTTGTTGTTGAGTATTATTACAATGGATTTGATTTATACGGGAGAGGAATACGGTATGTCCATGATCTGGTTAAGGCCCAGAGAAGAAGCGTGAAGAATAATAGATTACACATAGGCGCCGGTTGAAATGGATCCTTAGTTAATATAGCAGTGTCGCGTGCCATTTAGTTGAACGTGCATGCAATCTTTCATCGGTACATCGTAACTCTATATGAATAAAATGTAAAAAAATAAAGTTCCCGAATGCTTTATGCGTACATGGCGCCTGCCATGGATGAGTCATCTATTGGTCGATTCCTACTGAGGGGTTCTGAGAATGTGGTAACGACCACTGTGGTGATTTTATTGTTGTGAGGACATGGAAGATTGATACCATCGCATGAATTGAGCACATAAATACGACAGCCTTAGAAAATTAGTTTTCCACTTATGACGAACCAATCTTTTTGGCAGTCCGTTTTATATCTAGCGGCATCTAGTAAACTGTGCAACTATCCAGGTATACTTTGACATAGCGAACCGGCGAGGAATTGCAAGTTTCATATGTAGTCTTCACCAGTTTTTGAGGGGAAATTTTGCTATGACATCATTCAAGATACACTAAATGAGGCCTTTCTAATTTGACGCAATTTTACGTGGTTCGTGCTATCTTAAATGACAAAAATCTTTACCAATAACTTTAGACATGTAAATTATTGTCGTACTAAAACATGTGACCTAACCTTATGCCCCTCTCTATACTCACATTACCCTTATGTGCCTCTTGATATAATGCCCTTTTATATCAATGTCAATAAGCAACTAAAAATATAACCATGCATCCTATCGTCTGAAATATCACTCTTGTTTTTACCACTATGTAAGCAATTCATATTTTGTATATTTATGTTGTATCTTCCTTATCAATACCTCGTGTTCTAGATGGACCCTTGGGAAGCTGCCTCTATCCGTGGGCACCGGACAGAGATCGTCCAGAGCCTTCGTGTCCAGGATGTCAGGTCATACATGATTCAGGAGGGGGTCATGGACCCTGAGCATTTCGAGGACATCGAGTGTGAGCGCACACGAGCATCAAAGGTATGAGGCCTTCTGTAATACAGCGGTGTAACGAAAGTCTGTAGTTGCTGAAATCTGCATTCGGAAAACAGCGTCCAACATTCGTTAAGTTAGCGAAAAAATATATATGCATTAAATCTCCAAGGCGATGCGCTGCTACGAGACAGTAACAATTTCCGACAACTACCCTATAGCTAATATGCAGAGAAAACTCGGATAACTTTTAGATCCTGCTTCCGTTGATTTGATTGGATTCGTCCTATAATTATTTTTCGGGAGCTAATTTTCAATAAAGCAACAAGGCATTATTAAACACACAGTGACAAGCATTTCAGCACCAAGGACGTTTTTCTTTCTAAAATGGAGAAAAGCTGAGTTTACAAATTAAGTTCTTAGCTGTTATAGGACAGAACATGTAAGTAATTTCCACATAGAAAACTTCTGTATGTCAAATTAAAACTTTACTAGTGGCATAACCACAACAGGGTGTAATTTGCAAAATGTAACCCTGGCACAGTTATCACACTTTGCACCATGATATGAACCATTCTACGCCGCAGGTTGAGCGGTTTCTGGACATCCTGGCTACGAGGGGACCGAGGGCCTTTCCTGTCTTCCTGACGGCCCTGGAGGATTTCGGGTATCCACACCTAGCCGACATGCTGCTGAGAGCACCGACAGATGTAGACGGTTGTCTTGGTATGTCGTGTTTTAATTGATTTATGAAGATGAACTTGCAAGATGATGATATCACAGCAAAAAAAACTAAGCAGTTTCAATTTCCTTTTAATCTTTCTTTCCATTAGAACAGCGTCCTTGTGTTAACTTTTAAAGCTTCTTCAAGAATAACACACTACATTAACTACATTAATCTACCTATAAATGTTATACCACACTTGAGACCATAGCAAAGAATCTACTAGTAATAGTGATAGCAAGGATATGCATGTCATTAATCATGTGCAACACATGCATTCTGTTACGTATTTTTAAAACTTCCATTATGTGCAACTTTTTTCTTCTTCAACAGGCGGTGTCTTGCTCGAAGACACGATAGCAAAATGTAGAGAAAATCTGAAGAAAAGATACCTGTCAGAGTACGGATGGATTCAACCCATCCCGTGGAACCCCGCGTTCCGTCTACACCTAGATGAGGTAGTAAATCAGTGGTACTTTTTCTATAACATATATCCTGTTCATAATCATTAAAAACCACTATAGTTATTGTTATTTCTTGATAAGCCCACATTAGACATTCTACAGCAGTGTGTTTTACTATACAATTGAGACTATGAACACGTAATAGCAAAATCATGAGAGCGATGTTATTGTATTGAACTTATTATTTCATATTACAATGTAAGATACAATTTAGCTGTCTTCATTGACCACTAGAGAAGAAAACTTTTTACTTCGCGGCAGAGCATGAAAGAATATCATCTCATCTCTTTATTTTGCCAAGGCCAAAAGTACATTGATATCCATTTTGGTAATCTTTGTCTTCCAGGTGTATACAAACTTAGCAATCGTGGAAGGAAAACGACGAAGTGTGTCAGCAGACTGCATGGAGAAGTCCTACAACTTCCAGGAAGAATGGTTGTTTGAAGATGGACCATCCTGCATTCTAGTGGAAGGGCCTGCCGGCATCGGCAAAACAATGCTCTGTCACAAGATTGCATACGATTGGTCGAAAGGTACAGTCCATTCTCTGAAGAAGTTCAAATTGGTGTTTCTTGTTGAAATGAACAAGATCAGTTTTCCTTCCATGAAAGATGTAATCGTGAAAATCATCGCAGCGGATGAAGCAGTGGATGATGAGGTGGAGGCAATCTGGGACTTTGTCTCGTCCAATCCTGAACAGGTGCTAGTGATCATGGACGGTTTGGATGAGGTAAGGTCTCCTCACAAGGCTAAGATGGCGGAATCGTTCAGCAAGTCTCCGCTGCGCCGTGCCTTCTCCTTGATTACGACTCGCCCAGAAAGCAACTGTCCCCTCCTCAGGAGCTGTGACAAGGCATACATCTTAGAAGGTCACACCGTGGAGAGCCTGTCAAAATTCATCAAACGATACTTCAGGTAAGAACTGTATCGATGTTGTGTCTTTACGCTGTTTAGGAAATCATTGCCTTCACTTTTCAGTCAAGCCCAGTCAGGCGACCACCTGTCCAAGGTGACCACTTTTTCGCCGGGTGCGTGAAATTAACCTCCATTCACATAATACCACCAGGTGACATTAATCCGCCACCTTGAAAGAGTGCATATCTGAGGGTCGTTGCATTAGAATTCTGTTTGAACACTATTTTTTCATGGTGTCGGACTAATGTTACCTGGTGGTATTATGTAAATGAAGTTTAGACCATGATCATGAGCGACCTGTGTATCGTGACAACCTGTTTCACCCATTGCCTTAAATGGTCACCTCTATCAAGTGTGACTTAAAATACTTCAGTAGCTACGATGGAGCAGTTAGTAAAATCTATCGTAGCCATATTGGCTAATTCGTGTTACATTTTTTGCACCTTTGCCATATTGCCTACAGCATGAAACAATAAAACTGGATTATACCCCAACAGTATCAAGGCTATATGTTTTTTACCATCTAGATCTATGTCGTTGTAAACAATACTTTTATACCTTTACAGGGAAGACAGGGCCTCTGCAGACGGTCTTCTCCAGCGCATTCGTTCGAATACTCCACTCTCTGGAATAGCACTGAATCCACTGAACGCAGTTTTTCTATGTGCCCTGTGGGAGGACAACCAGGGGGCCCTACCTGGTACGCTAACACAACTGTACTCGACACTCATCGAATGCCTCGTGCGTCGCTACTTTGAACGTATCGGACAACCTTGCTCCGAAGCCGAGCTTGTCCTCGCTGATGTTCGCAATGTTCTTGTCACCTTGGGCCAGGTCGCCTTCAAGGGGCTTGAAGAAAACCGGATGGTCTTTCAGGAACCAGAGCTAGAGGACATTCCAAATCTCATCCACGTCGGCCTTCTTGCACAAGACACCTGGGCAAGGCGTCTCTCTCAGCGTCCGTGGCGCTTTCTTCACAAAACGATCCAAGAGTATCTTACAGCATACTACCTTGCTGAGTCTGAACAAGGCTTTACTGTCGAACAGTTCGCGAAGGTAATTCCAAATCCTGACATGTACATGGTGTGCATATTTCTAGCAGGACTCTTGAAGGATCGTGCCCATTACTTTTTCGAGACGTGGATAGGTGTAAGGGACAAAAGCGAGCTGGCGAACAACTTGTGCCTGTCGTGTTTGCACGAATGCGCTCCTCAGGGAGAAGTGGTGGAAATAGTACTCCCCTCCTTCGTCGATGACGGGTCCCTCGATGTGACCACAAAGTTGAAGAATCGATTCTACAACATTCCAACCAACTATCTGGCAACGGTATCGACGATGCTACACTCGGACCAAACACACAGTGACCCGTTCGTCACCTCGATCGTAGTTGACAGATGGACCGCCGCTAGTGACGTCCCCGGTTTCCGGCAGTTACTCCGCACCATAGCTGCCTGTAAGACACTACAGCACATCAGCCTTCCACTGTTTCCTGTGGCCTGCGATCTACAATCAATGTCGGCTGTTCTACACACAAACCAGTCCGTATCAAGCATAGATCTGGACATTCCTCTACGATGCAAGTCCATGCCAGTCCATGAGATCAACATGGCAGTGTCGAGGATCCTTTCCAGTGACAGTCTCAGGAAAGTTCGGCTTAGCATGTTCGGCTCCTCTCGGCAGAAGCACGATCGCCCTCCGAGTCTCTCCGAGGACGATCTCCGTACCCTAAAACTAGGCGCCTTTCTGTCCTCCCTGTCCCTCACAGGGAACACCTCTGCCGCCCTCTTCCTGCATCTCATTTCAGTCGATGTTGGAAGACATAAAAATCTTGCTGCGTTGAGTCTCAACATCAGTGAGTCGGATAAAGATCCCCTTTGCTCAGCTCTTCTATCTTCGTCGCTGGAAACCATATTCAAACAGAGGGGCACGGTAAATAAGCTTCTTTTGAGCTACGGGTCGGCTTCTCTTGTAGTTCCTACGATCTTACGGACGACTGCAATTAAGTACTTGATACTGGACGTCTCCAAGTTTCCCGATCAAGACCTTTGCGATGTTATATCCGCGTTGAATCGGTCCAAGTCCATGGAATTCGTGGTGCTCTTCAGTGAAGTAGCGGCTTCTCAAGTCTACGCTAATGCGGGGAAACTGCTGCAAAAAGGGCCAATCAAAGCAGTCGGGCTGCTGTCAAGATTCCCGCACTCCTGTCAATCACCTTCCCACAAACCAGGCGTCAAACGAATGACCCTCATTGCGAGTGACCAGTACGTCCCAACCAGTACCAAGGGAGCTAAACTGCTCCAGGTAAGGCTAATATACTTAAGAAATGAAAGTAAAAACACTGCAGAATTTTATGCACTGAGGATATAGTATACAGCCAAACTTGCCCAAGGCGACCCAAGAAAAGCAGTCGCCTTGGACAAGTGGTCTCCTTGAAGAGGCTCGACTGAGAACATAACAGAGATTTGGGACCGCGAAAAAGCGGTCGCCATGGCCAAGTAGTCTCCTTGAAGAGGTGGTCGCCATGGCAGGTTTGACTGTACTTCGAAAATTACTTATATATACGTATGCCTTCTTGGTTCAGTTCAAAACATTACATTACTTATAATAGTTGCAGAAGAACTGTATTTCCTATACATACCACTATGTAGTATATGTATGTAATGGAAGTATGCATATACGTGTATGTCCACGATATTGTTGCCAAGGAAGAGAATACCATAGTTTTTTTTCTGCCGTATTTAACAGGTTGCATTTGAGGATTGGTTCGAGGAGATCACCCGCGCTGACATGATGTCCCAGGGCGACGTCATCAATGCTGCACTGGACATGTTAAAGTTCCAGACATGTCCAAAACTGGCTTCTATTGGCTGGAACCATTTCGAGGTTTGGTACAAAGTGTGAAAGACGCGTAAAGTATTAATTGCAGTCGTGAATAATTTCATCAGCTTGGAAAATGCTCATAAGGTAATTATATATGTTTTTTTAACACAGTTAAGCATCCTCGCTGCTGCAGCGCCACCCACGTCGGCTATAAGTAGCAGCGGGAAGTAGATCCACTCATTCAAATCCAGTCATTTAAACCCTGAGGAAGGTGACTGTGATCCATCGAAACATTGGATCGCAAGTAGTTGGTTGCTTGTGTTGGAAATAACCTTCCTAATATAAATTAATTGTGGCATTTTGGACGATAGAAGCCGACTAGCACGAAGTCATTACGCGCAACAGACTTGTTTGTAGGAAAGTAGATACAGTTGTAGATATGGAAATGTACATGGGCATAAGATATGGTGCTTATCAGAAGCGGCGCAAACTGAGAAGATAGCGAAGCTGTATGAAACAAGACTTTATTCTTTGTACATGGCTCAATCCTAAACCCTAAACAGGCCTCCAAGTCTGTGCAGTCGCAGTCTTGGGAATGATCTCGGCAAAATTAGATGGGAGCTAACCCTTTTATTTTCCTAATTTTCCTAAATAGAATTAATACCAGAATCAGTCTGTTCCTTTTGTATCATCTAACAATGTCCATTCTTTTAAGTTATCATTCAACTTGTGTACCATGGGAATACTTTATTGGTCTTTCGTACGGCGTCCAAACTTTATTGACTCGTACGTTATAGTCATTTATCATTCCATAATACTTTTTAATGGACAAGTATTTATATTTTATAGTATATAATATTATACGTTTATATTATTGTCCAGTTCAATCCTAAACGAAGAAAGAGAAGATAATTCATTAGCTATGGCTACATTGAAAATCTCTATCAAAACTCCAGATACTTGTAAATGGTATTGTATGAGAAGAATATGTAAAATGATAATGCGATGTGATGGTAGTCATTGTACTGAGTGGGCAGTTCTACGCAATGGTACTGTAACAGCAGTTGTTGTAGCGATACGCAATTGTCACCAGGGAGTTGTGATGTAATACCTCATTAATTAGCTCAAATTACAGTAATCTGTAGATAGATTAGGACATATTTGAAAACATATCATGTGTACGTACAGTAAGCATCGGGGCATTAATGTGGTTGTATGTGAGATGTGGTCAAGCAATGGGATATTCTAAATGTTGACATCTTCGTCAAAGTATCTTCGCGTCACTGAGAATTGTGGTGATTACGTTCAATGTTAGCTCTATGGCAGATTCCAAGGTACATGTATTTGCTTGTGTTATGCAAGAAAAAAGGTGCAACGTTGTAATAGCGATTCTGGATACATAGTATGCTCATTGGAACACAGCCATCTTTTCTCGCCCAACCAAGGGTGCGGGGTTCTTCTTCCCACCGAATCCACAAGTATTATAACCTGTCAATCAAACTAGCACGGAAACGTCCACATTTTGGAAACGTTAGTTGACTCACCCCGTTGTTTAGCAGATGGATGCCTTTTGGGAGAAACATGTACTTACAGAACGGACTTTTCATGATTACTGGCATTGGCAAATCTCTAAAGCTACTCTGCGTAACTCCAGATTAAAGAATTCAGGAAAATCTTGTAACAATTGACAATGGCTGCCTATTTTCAGATATGTAACGTTATATGGTATAATACTAGAAACACATATCGGAAAGACAGCTGTGTTCTAATATTATAAAGCAGTTACAGGATAGGCGAAGCCAGTTTAGCTGGATTTGTGAACACGCACCCTGGGAACAAAAAATCCTCGGGGTGGTCTATACTGTGTTAAAACAGTAATGGTGCATAGGACTTGCACGTATATTAGTAGTGGCTTGAATGTTGCTGTTCTTTACCGTACATTTGTAGCTAGCGCCGCTGTTAAAGACATCGCACGTGCCGCAACAATGGTCGAGTCTGTGTCAGCTGGGATTTTTCACCGACCAATGACAGTGTCGTCTTGCATACAGCATCAGCAAATAATCTGAGTGCCTCATTTGTTCATCTGTGTTTTCTATCGAGTAACGATCAATGCTACCAGGAACTCTGGGACCAGGAATTTGTAGTAAATGTCTCTTTTTCATTCCTCTTTTAAAGAACGCTCTGCAGCATCAGCTTGTATTGCAATATGGTGATTGTAACTTTGTACAAGCAGTAAGTCATTAAATGTGGTTAAGAAAAGTACCACTGCACTGGTCTTGACTTATGATGCTGAATTGTAATTCGCTAGGTGATAAACTGTAACTAACCTCAAGCGGTCGAGGTACTTTGTCGGATGAGAAGTGGAGTAAGTTTTCAAGCTTACAAAAAATTCTAAAATGGATTAATGTAATTTTGACCCGAAGGAAAACATTTGCGTAATATAACAGGATATTCAATCCCCAATACTACCTCAGTCCTTCCCACATAACCCCTATCGCTAATGATATGGAGCCGAAAATACACATTTTAGGCCATTTTTTGCCATAAACTATCCCAATGATGGTATCTTCAAGCCATCACTGTGCCAAATGTTTGGTCGTTTGGTGCTAAAATGAAGGCACAGGAGTGGAAAATGTAACTTTTGGTCATTTTCACCCAGAAAATCTCAATAAAATCACTTCTAAGGACTTGACCAAAGAAGTGACTACTCTTTTCAGCCGGTGTGCTAGTTCTTTAACGTGCTCGACAATCCTCAAACACTTTGCTTAACGTCATATCCGGATGACGATCTTTACGCTTGTGCGTGAAGACTGCTCTCCAAGCAGAGTTTGGTCGGGAAGATTGTGACGTACTTCTCATCTGCCTCGTTTTCTGACCGCTCGGGATGTGGTCAGAAAACGAGGCAGATCAGAAGAACGTCACAATCTTCCCGACCAAACTCTGCTTGGAGAGTACGCGAAGACCGGGAATTGAACCCGCGACCTTTTGGTTTCTACTCTCCCAGCGACAGTGCCAGCAACAGTTGCTTGCCCAAGCAAGCACACGTCCGTTACACTTCCATGGACAGCATGGTCTTTCTTGCCAGTCACTTGCTTAGTCGTCCACAATAAAGCCTTCAGCAATGTGGAAAAAGCTGCAGGTCAGTAAAATTCGCAAGAGGGAGCTTCACACTCGCAGTTTGTACTCATACACGTAGCATCTATTTTAAGCAGACCATTGGGTCTCTTACCAGTTGTTACCTTCGCCAATAAGGTAACGATCGTCTTTGCGTTTGCATTGTGTGATTCAAAAATACCTGGATGGATTATCTTTATATTTACCTTCGTCAAGATGGTTATGTTTTCGGTCATGTTTTTTAGCAGAGTATGATTCTACAAAGAAACA
>LZCU01154741.1:0-11941 GCA_001663935.1 Asymmetron lucayanum | reverse complement strand
GCACATGGGTAGACACAACTCAAAAGCGAATTCCCTCACTAGACGGGGAGAATACTGTTGGTTACCACGGTTGGTGGGATTGTTGTGGGACGTATTCAGTCGGCCTGTGGCAAGACCCATACCACACAGAGTACTTCTAGTGCCGTTATATTTGTGGTTAGACGTTCACTGGCACCTACTAACACTACCTTTCCACTGTACTGAGGCGGCGACGGCCGAGCTACGTAGTCCAAACGAATTTCACTGATAGAGAACGAAAGTTCGACGTAATCTGTGTTTAGTTTTCTTTTCAATCATACGTATACATTGTTGATCACAACTATAGTTGTAAAATTAATGTATGTATCAGACAAGTTCAATTTAGGTCGCTCGGTGGTCGCCGTTCAGTGAAAAGGGGGGCCAAGAGGGATCTATTGCTTGTCACTATACTCCAAATGTCCTTTTCGTGCATTACCATATTACATACGTATGCATATTACCCGTAATCTGCAGTGCAACATTCCTTTGCACCCTGTCCCAGCTACCAGACAGCTATTGTCTTGCAGAGTTCTAGAGAGGACAGCCTGCAGGCATGCAGATGTTAGTTAGCCCATGGTTCTAATGTTCCAGACATTGACAACAGCCTACAAAGTTTCCACAGAACCTATCATATCACGCAAGACAGGCGCAGAACAGTGCACCTCATCCTAATCAGAAAGCAGTCAACTCTCCCCCCTAACCTCCCCATCTCCGCCCACCAGCCTACGAGATTATCCAGACCCATGTAGCTAAGTCCTGACGACATGACTGAGGTGATTACCGGTAATATTACCCTCCACCCGTTCAATGTGACCTACCGGCGACTTTGTCGCGTGGACGGCTAGACAGTAGATAACGCCTGGATGTATCAAAGAAGTGAACGGTCACGACAGGTGATTAGATATCGCCTTAATCAGATCCGTTCCTGCTCAGCATCAGTTTACGATGGTATTCGTCTTTTCCCGTCGGAAGACTGAGTCGATATGTGTTCATGTCGCCCCCGCGAGAAGATCAGGCTTTCATGTTATGGCGCCTCTGTGGTTCTTACGAAATTGTGTCTGACTACTTGAAAAGTGCACTTAACTATCTGTGACTGCCGAACTATTCCAGCTAGCAAGCCTCAGCTGGCACAGCGAGTGTTAGTTGCTAGGCATCATGTGATATAGATAGAGTACCCCGAACAAGGACAGAAGTCAAATACATCGACATATAGGATAGATGTATTTTGATTATTTGAGATATTGGCGTAGGTTGGTTTCGTATGGTTTGGCTCTATTCTTTCCAGTGAATAATTTTCTTCATCTTCTGTTTCTTCGTTTAACTTTGTTCACCTTTAAAGTCAACCTTGATTCGTCTAAAGAATTTCTGATTAGAGATAAATATCAATATTCTGTCATCACATAGTTGAAATATGAGCCAGAAAACTTTCCGGCAGAAACATTAAATCATGAATAATACCTTTCACTCAATATCAGATATCTAATTTTACACGTCGGCACCATCAAAACTTTTACGACGGTCTCGCCTGGTGATCTGCACGACTGGATATTGAAGATACGGCAGTTGTTCGTACATCAGTCATAATCCAAACGCACTTTCCTACACTTGTCTGGGCAAAAACTGTGGAGTTACGAAAATCAATCACTGAAAGCTAATATTTCTCAAAAGATAGTCAATTTTATATTGTGTGGATCTCGTGTGTGTTTTGGCCTTGGGCTGGCGTGCTTTCATCTTACCTTGTTACGTAACTGTATGGCTCCGAACTCAATCACTAGCCCGACATAGTCTTTGGCATTTTGGTATGCCCTAACTGCAAGTTAGGAGAACAAACATAGTATATATCCTCAAGTCAAAAAGAACAAAGAGTAGAACAGGTCTCTGTGGTGCAGTCATGGCAGTCACGCCTCGGGTACATTTCATTATTTTGGGCAGCAGACGGTACAGGCCTGAAGGTGATGCTCATGTGAAAGTATATTAAGCATAGTCAAGTACATTTGATTCAGCTATTTCTAATACATGTCTACTGCGTTATGTTGTCTCCCTGAAGTTTCACTACACCCTGGCAAACTTTAAACATCTTTGCACAATCATCTTCTGAATCTCTCTGCTCCACTGACGCAGCAATTGTGCAGCATATCGATGTAATTACATCGACTGATGTTGTCTTTCATGTTCTTTTCATGGAAACACGACACTAAAGATAAAACCCATTGTCGTCAAAGTCTCTCCTGGGGGTTTTAGATACTGATGGAGAATCACGACAACGAAACACTTTACATCATGTCTATAAACTCGCATTTCCAACAGCGTGACAAATTGTGCAGAGTTATCGTTGGGAACAATGCTGCGCGCATAACGTGATGAGAATACATGCACCTCACTTTTTAGTACTCAGTTTAAAGAAAGCGTTTGCAGGATTTACAAGAATTTATAGTTTTTATCCCTTGCATGGGAACTTGAAGAAAATTATAGTGTTCTCTTAATGCTTTCTTGATATACTTGAATTTATTTTAAAGTATCTACATTCTACTTTGGACAGCTGGCAACATGATATTAAGATGACGACTTGGCCATGCATCATGGCTGCTATATTATTGTCAGGAGAGGCGTCCAAGGAGTAGGTTGCCTGGTTGGTTGCACTACAATATGTGACAATTATCGTTTGTGACTAATCTCAACGCGCCAGAAATTCATCTCCCAGTAATGGTGCTTCAGGAAAAGTTTGATATGCTCTGCGCTGTTGCACCTTATCTGGAAAAACTGTCCGTCTCACAAAATGGTCGCTTCTCACACCCAGGGTGCAGGAATCGTGAAAGTGGCAGCTCTGATTTCCTTGAAGAGACTCTTGTCGACGCCGTTAGGATTTGCTGGCAATTTTACTCCACTGATGAAAACGAGCGTCAAGAGATTTGAACACTATAACCTATGGGTATATCAGGGACTGCAGCATCCAGGTCTATTATCCTCGCAGTTCTGCGAAAATTGCTCTTATCTCTCTTTCCCTGACAACACTGCAGTTTCTATTATTTCCTTCTCGTGGGGCTATCCCGCAATTTTGCACGAACATGCAATGATACAATGCAAACGGCGGTTGTTAAAGGCTTTCCATAGATGTACAGCGGAAACTTACAACTTCAAATTTAAATGGCAACACACTCAGGGACAAAGCAAATGAACTGCACATAAAGCTATCTTGATTGATATAATACACAAGATAAAACAAATATAACACCGCCCTACTGACATCTAGGTTTGTATCAAGAAATGTCGTACCTCGGGTAGGAAACTTGTTTGCAATACTTTTATTTGTCGTTTCTGTACATCCGTCTCAAACCAGCTGCCCGATCGTTATACAGACATCACGCGCCCACAGTGCCAATCCATTGGTTACAACATTTAACATATCTCTCCAGGACGACGCTCATCGCGGGGAACGTGTGGTTTTTACAAATGAATCGATAAACATGCACACTGAACGAAATGTCTCGAACCCAGTAACCCATCTCTATAATCAATCATGGAGCCAGGACACACGAACAAAACAGGATTCTGACCTTAATGCACTTGGCATGTCCGAATGTCAACTTTACGCCATCAATCACCCCCATAATTATCTCCCTAACGGCCGATTAGACCGTCAGCTTGCACCTCCTTGTGACTTAGCAATACGTCACGCCAAACAACCTGTCTGCCCTCATTCCAAAGTCAAAGACCAACTGATTCAAGAGTCCAAGTTCTTGAAATTGGTTGCATCCATTCTTTGTTATTGGACAAAAGTGTTCGTCCAAGACAGAATTTTCTTAATGCCGCAGCGTCCATCTGAAGCTTCAAACAAGATGTAATGTTGCCAGATTCTAGTCTTCAGCACTTTGAAGACTCGGCAGAGACATTAACGCTCAGTTGTGGGTCGTCACGTGGATCTTGAAGGTTGCGGATGCTGTCATTGGATAAAGAACCAACTGGCCGCAGAGCTAAATCTGTATTCCGCTGTAACATCCATTTCTTTAATTTGCTGCCAATCTATCCAATTTGCCAATGAGTCACTACAGCAGTCAGAGGGGATATTGCACTATGTCTACGTCTACATACGGTCTTTTGACTGTTTGAAAGGCAACGACAGTCTTACAACTGGCCGGTGGATGATGAAAAGTCCGTCGTTCTTCTTTCAGCTAACTTGGTGCAGCAGGTAATGTCGAGCTATTCGAGGTTTCCTCCACCTTTGACCTATTCTTTTGTTTTGTGAGATCTACGACATCATGAATTTGCTCAAAAACCTACAAACTTTACATTGACGGCTTGAAAACGACACTATGTCATGCGTATATTTAGTTTTGCACACTTTGCTTTGCAGGCAGCTAAATCGTGAAGCACCCATGAAGATGATCTTACGCATCTGTATCAGACATTTGACCGTACCTAATACTTCAGACAGCTACTTGTAAGAGACATCGATATTAGGTTGGCGTCGGTGTGCATCGAGAAGGGTAATAGTGTGTTTCGTTCCGCTGCCCCTACTAAAATCAATGCACGCCTGAGTACTGTCTGTGGAAATAACTGAATATTATTCGAAATGAATACAAATCGACTGTAACTGTGCCTATTGGTGAGGTAGAATTCCTACTCACCACTATGATCATCAGCAATATTGAGTGATATTAATTCTGAGAGAGATATACAATATAATTGTTATTCATATGTACAAAAGGGAAAAGGTCAAGAAACAGACAAGAATCTGATGTATGTTTTCCACGTATGCATGTGGACTAACGAAGACGTTTTGTTCCAGAAACAGCTGATTACGCTGCAAGTTTAACTGTCTAGTACCATTTTCCCCACATAATTTGCTTTCACCGAGTGTTCGTGTAGATCGAGCAGCCTTAACTATATGTACGAAATGTTGTCGAATGATGGATCATGATACATACCGTACAAGTATTTGTGATAATCCGCTTAGCTAAGATACTAGTTATGGGGTAGTAATTAAGAGTTTACTGGTATTTTCTGATGATAGCTTTACCGTACCGACTGATCTCTAGTAATAAGATAAACCCTTCTTGCCTTTGCCATGCAAATTCTAGATCAGAGGAACCCAAACGTTTTATGGTAAGACATGGCTATGTTCGTGACTTAAAAATATGTAATTTAGGACGACATGACAGAAAATAAACATGGTACGCTCGTGAACATAACTGTATAGGCAAATCGGTCATAAACGGTTTACTCTTTCCATCTGAAACAAAAAAAGGAAGACCTGAGAGTAAGTAGTCCATATGACACGTTTTTTATAAAAATAGAAGCATAGCCCATTGGTTGTCTAACACTTTACGAAGAAACAATCCATGTTTGATTATGTTTCTGGTTCATCGGACAATGATTGTATGCTTTGCTTAAATGCATTGCTGATGTCTTCAATGCCAAGACTTTAAATGACGCTCATCGTTTGTTTTGATTGGAAACATCGTGACGACAGGTATCAGTGTCAAACATGGGTCCTTTAAACAGTATCGATCTGGAAGAAAGCAAGACTCTTTATACGACGTCAGTACTGACAAGACGTACCCCCTATTTGGCCCCTGCCAGTGAATATCGAATTTCAGACTCTAACTAGAGTTCACATTACCTGGCATCCACTGTCTATGGACGGCTCACGGCTCATAGACAACTCCTGTCTCAATAGCTTTGATAACACCACAGTTAAGATCGATGTCTACTATCAGGAAAGGACAAGGAGGGCTTTTGTAGGGGTTTAAAAACGTTTGCACCAGTGGTGTGAACTACCACTGCACAATGCGGTTCGATAGAATGAAAAATGCTTCAGGACTTTTTGATTTGAAAAGTCCATGAAAGATTGACAGCAGAATATTTTCACGACCCCAACCCCCCTTGCACTTACATCCCGATCCGATTCTTGGTGGGGTAACCTTAAACACACTTCTGAAGGCATAAGCTGCCGATCGGCGTGACACGTGTGACCCAAGCCGTGCAGGCGTACTTATTGGAGGAAACAAAATATTCCGCTTTACGATCTGCCCTTTATTCAAACACTCATCAATTACCAGTTTATATGTAGGAGATCTAAATCATCGGCATCTGACACCAAGCAGGGCAGGGGGTAGGAGACCTAACGTTAAGACAGCTTGCTTAAGGGCAAAGGTAAATATAGTCTGAAGGGTAAAGGGAAATGCAGTTATCTGTAAAGTAATGCTTCCTGGCAGGCTTTAAATGGGTTAGAATTAGACTGCCATCGAAACGTTTTTCTATCAATGTGGTATATCAGTGCAGACTACTACTTCAATAATAAAATAAAATAATTCAATTTTGCATCCTTATTCCAAATCTTTACGACGTATCCGGTTGGCCAGCTTCGTTTAAGAAAACCTGGCAACTTGGTATATAGGTCTGTAAGTTGAAGAGTAGCTAATCTAAGTATCTTCTTATTTTCTGATTTAAACTATGTGCTGACTCGAAGACTTACGTTGAATATTTGCTCTACGATGGGCACGCTTTGCAAGAATTCCTATAGCGTATACACGTTCAAAAAGGATGGGTGAAGTTCATAGGTCTTTTAACGCCACACATGATTGACATAGACAGAGCTTGTGGTCATTCGAGAGAGGATGTTACGGGCCTTTCGTTCCGATTTAATAAAAGTCACATCCTACACATATAATTAAACACACACACACATAGCAGAGGCCCTGATCATGACATATATGTACCTTTACCTTCACAGGAATCGAGCTGTGTACATGATAAGTGGGGGGTTACTCTGTACAACAATAAAAACCGGTATATAGCATTGGCAGCGCAGGTCTGTCAACACTGCTTGAATCACATATCTTATCAGAAAAGGACAGACAATCTGCATGATCCCCTGCTACCAAACCATCTCTTCTCGTATCAATAAACCTTAACACGCTACGTACGCCACTATTAATGTCAACACGTGTGACGAAGGACATTTAATGGTTAATATCGAACATAGAACAGCGCAAGATAGAAATCTTATGCGGGTTTCTTCTAAGAATGCATTGTGATAAAAGAAACCCCTAACATCACTCCTAACCAAGATGCAAACGACAGAATATCAGTTCAGTTCATCCTCGGTTACGAGGTGTCATGTAAGATGTTTTTCCATCCATCTCTGTCCTGCATGACAGAATATAAGAGACTAAAACATATGCTAAGATGCTAACGGTTAGCTAGCTATACACCACGACAATTGTTTAGTGTGGCTGTGGCCTACTCAGAATTGTCTCACCTGGAAAAACAGAGTTGACGGGGCTTCCCTGTCCTTCACGATGACAACAGCAATCACCAATCTCTTAAGTCTTTCAGCAGGTCGTCCAACCAGACGACTAACGGTTCTTACCAATACACACTTTTCAATAATTCGGACATGGTCATGTTCCGTTTCCCTCAGCCCCAGCGCAGCGTTTATACGCTCTTCTGCCGTCTCTGCACCACAAGGATGCGACACTTGATAGGGTCAAGTTTAAGTATTCCTCCCATATACAGCCCTATCACCGCCGTGCATCCTGGCGTTCGGGACTTATCAGGCCGCGGCAGCCTGCTTTGTGTCACCGCCTGTTCGTCCTTGGAATATTGATCTTTTGTCCGCCAGGAAATATCAGGTAAACGGGATGTTAAGCCGGTAGGTGGGAAGCTCGACGATCTATCTCTGAGGCAATTATCATCGCGGTATTTCCGCCATTAGCGTTTCATTTGTGATTCCGTCGCAAAATATGCTGCGTGGAATAAATCTGCAGGATAATTGCTATGACACCCAGGGAAACGTGAATAGACTAATTGGATTACAATGTGGTAGATGGAAAGGTTCTGTGTTTGCCAAGGTTAACATGTAAGGTGGCAGTGACATTGCTGCATGCATCTTTTAGAGCGTCCTTAACAATCATAAAGATAACCATAATAATTGTATGGTAAGGTTCCTTCTAGCAACTATATTGAAACACTATTCAAATGCACTAAAATTACCCTGTTGTGGTGTGGTACAAGATATTGTACGTAGCCCATTAATATTGACTTATTCTTTTACCTCAACTCACCTCACCTCTTTTATTAGTTTTAATTTGTAGAAAAAAGATATAATTTGGACAATTTTAACTAACGAAAGGTTGTGACAGTATGCTTGAACTGTATATAACAGTAAGGTTCGCTAAGAAACGTAAGATATATTGCTTACAAGACAAGGACAAGGACAATCTTTTATTAACGTTAAGAAGGGAACGGCGGACGTAGGCTCATTTGAATAACGTGGTTTGTTTTCACTGCGGAATACTTTAAAGAACAATTAGCTTAAGTGCAACAGTGACAGTTGTCCCAAGCATATCATATAACACTCCGGGAGATCGCAATCAATTCTTGCATACACGAAGGCAAACTTGTGCTCTCAAACGTCGTATCGTTTTGCCCTAATTGCTTCAGTAGCAGCGCGATGTAATTACAGATAAGAAAGCGGACGTCTCAAATGACGCGTGGATGCTGTTTTGAACATATCTTGTTCAAGCAGTTGACATCTGGGGATTGTCATGGACACATAGTGCCCCTTCCATTGGGTTGTCAACGTGGGAGCATGATGCCGTTCTGGATATTGCAGAAGAAGCTTCCAAAAGTACAGATTGATAAACTGATGTTAGTATGTTGTTTGCGGAGCTTAAGTGAGGTTGAGTCAACTACAACTTTTCACGGCCATTCAGTGTCTGGAGACTGCACTAGATTCACCGAAAGCTTTCCTCGTTTATATGCAAACGAGCCCTATTGCACTTCTCGGAGGCCACTGCTTCAACAGCCCGTATATTGATGTTTCTTGATGTCTTTAATCCAACTGCACCGTTATGGTGTAAATGATACAGCCGAAGTATACTCTAGTTTCACTAGTCAATAGAAAGTCAAAACTCCAGACATTAATCTTCAAGGCCGACACTAAGCGTTTGTTTGACACTGCTCCCATGTCAAGGTCAATATTATTGTGTGTGCTTTAATGAAATTTGCGCTCTGCCGGGTCCATAAAGCCTTCATATTGACCGGGCTAGAGGTCCATAGTTTGTAGTAATCCGATACCTGCAGTATATAATACGTAGCAATTTCTCAGAGGAAATTCTCTATGACACCCTAGGGTGTCAGTGCTTTGTAGTAGTAACAGAGAAAAAAAGCAATCCAGAACATCAATCCGTGGTCTTTGACCGTGACAGTGGCCTTTAATTGGATTTGGATAGATCTATGTGGTTAGACAATCTTGGCATTCAGTTAATGCTTCTTAAAGGTGAAGGGGCAGCATAAGGCGTAAGGGAAGGTAGCGCATAATCTGCTGTAAAATTGATTGGTAGGAGGGATAGTCGTGAGCGGGAGCAGTAAAATGTCAGTACCTATTTCTTTCAGTTTTTGCATTTAAGTACTTTTTTTTCAGAAGTTTAAGACATTTCCTATATTGTTTCTTTTTTTAACCTACTAGTCCCATGGGTGTCCTACATCTCCCTGAATGGCCTCTGACTAAGCTGCGTCAGGTGTACAAAGTTAAACCAAGGGTCTAATGTCTTCTCTTGTACCACCTGTACCAAATTGTACTTAGACTAAATTGATGCAGTAGTCTTGTCGTAAATAGGCAAATGAAATAGGCAATTAGCCTTTATCAAAGACGGGGTCGCCGCTAATGAGCCATTACTGCCATTGATTATATTAGTGTTACTAATGACATATTGGTAGGATGGTATAGCCGAAATGAGATCTGTTCTCTAAGACGGTTGCGGCAAGCATCTAGTACGCTACAAGCCTTTTTGTCAAGAAATGATTGCAATGTATGGTTGGAAACTGTTATATGCTAATTACCAAAGATTTTTCAAGATTTTATGAATCTGTAGCGCCACCCAGATGTCAGCACCAAGGACGGATCTGCTTATTCAGCAGTAGGAGAAAAATGGGATTGGATTATGAGAAGGATTGTTGACTTTAAGGGGTTTTGTTCTTTTATTACCACACAAAATATATCCTCTAATCCGAGCAATTCGTTTGGAAACCAATATCAAGGGTAGAAACTCGGTTTACAATCGGACAGGAAGTGAACATTTATTCACTATTCAGCAGGTCGGTCAAATCTTCAATCAGCTAGAAAATGAACGAAATAGATTGCCACGCCAATAACAGTAAGGAGTCGCTGTCCTTGTGCAAGGTTGGGCGAAACTGCCTGTAGATGGTTTTGCTGAATCTACCTAATCTATTTTTCGTCATCGTCATATGGTTACCACACACCCATAATGCTGCGTAAACCATAGATCATGCAATCTTAACGCAGTATGTTTTACGTTGATATGTTTTTTGAAACGTGTGCAATGCAAATAAACGAGGATTAGATTGGCTTCTTGCAGTGTTCGAGATAGACTCACAGATTCAAAACTTTGTTTCCACTGGTGCAGTTGATAATAGACTGTTCGGGAATAATTCCGATCCAAGGCATTGCAACATTGAAACATTCCAAAAAGCGCATTGTTAACTCCGTCGTAACATCTTGTGTCCAATTGTATGTTATCGTTGCACAGTCCATATCAAAATCAGCCTTCCGGAACTAAAGATCTGGGAGGTTGAGAGGCTTCTCGGTGATAGCTAATATCCGGGCTGTCGTTTCCGCTGGCGCCGTCTGGACGATGGCCGGATTGATTGGTCAGTGGTCTTATCAGTCTTATGGACACACCAGGGACATGTCTATCTATATGTTAAAAAACGAAAATCGTTTGAGAATACCGTTTTCAAGAACATGACAACTGTTATTGCACTGACATCGTCTGCGGAAGCTTCTGTTTCCTTTTTTTAGGAAAAAATACCATTCTTGAGTTTTTTCCGACATGTGGATAAGTTTAGAAGCAGACAAACGCGTAGATGGTTTTATCATTGCAATTCCTGATAACACTGTACTCCAGTGATCGAATGTATTGAACACTAAAACTTCTGCCCATCCCCGTTGTGCTAGAATGATGCTTTATTGTATAAACTAAATAACAGAAGCTTCCTACTGTAGTGTTCTTCCCTGAAACTTGTAACAACACTCGATATCTACTAGGCCTTTATTGGCTTAATCAGCAGACAGATCAATTTACAGTGATTACAGAAACTTGAAAAAGAAACTAGATTTACAAATGTCTCAAGCAAAACTAGTCTGTTATCTCTTCAACACTTCAATTTAGTTCTCTGACTGACAGAAGTACAGTCTGAACAGTATCACAAGTGAAGTATTGACAAAAACGTTTTATCATTCATCCGAGAGTCAGCATATATCCGGTAAGACGAATGCCTTTAATATATGGACGCTAAAGATGTACAAGGGAATGGACTGTAATCCCAATGTCTTGTCAATCTTTTTTTGTAATATTGAGCCTGCCGTGCGATGTCAAGGTAGATTGCAGTTTGCAATGGTAAGCAAATAACCCGTTCAATCCGCATCTACGTTTCTCACTTGTAAGGATGATATATCATAATGATACACTCCTTTGGGTAACCCTTATATTCATACACCGTAGTATGTTAACGTAATTAAAACTATCTAGTCATCAGCAAAAATGAAATGAACCACAATATACCAAATGCTTCAAATCAATAAATATCCCAGACAAATTATCCGGTTTATCAGACTTTTCTTGCAATGCTGTTCACAGCATTATTGGTGCAAACAAAGTAAAACTTTCCAGCATAAAACACGTTGACTTTGACGGTTCAAGAATTTTTATCCTGTCATGACTGATTATATTAAAAACTTCATCGAAAGGAAGTGTAAAAAAGAACTCTCTCTAAAGTCCTGCAAGCAAATATTCTTGGCCGCCTGAGGAAAATAAAAACAAAACGACAGCAATAACAGCTGTTTATCGGCGATTTACGTAAACAGCTGTTAATCAGCTGGTTCAATCGGTATAGCTGC
>LZCU01154446.1:7770-17877 GCA_001663935.1 Asymmetron lucayanum | reverse complement strand
TGCCAACATCAGTCATGCAACAATGAAGTCCTATAAACACCGCGTTAACTACCCGGGAACCGTTGTGGTAATGTGACCGCTCCCTAAGAGGGACTATTTTCAACTAACAATGTTAGCTATCATATTCCCGCCTAATAACTACACCTTTACCCCAGCTTGCAGTAATACAGTGGCACAACACTCAATTAAGATATACAAATTCGTGTAAAGCTACCAGCCCATAATGATAAAAAAATTCTACAATAAACAGAATAGGGTATACTAATATTTCACTGTGTTCTGTTATTTTTCAAAATCAACCGCTGATCTTTAATGTGGCGATTGTGTAGTATAAAGGTACAGTTTGTCATCATGACTATGCACCGACTGTAACTGCATCAATTTACATTCTAGACGCATCCCTAATTGATGACAAATAACCTTCTGAGACTGTCTATAATATTCCGTCTCTGCATATTGGTCTCCACGTATGGTTAATACTTGAAATCAGGCTGTACCTTCAATCGATACTTTAAAAAATTCTAGGAAGGTAGGTAATCGTTTCATTAAAACCATGGCCTTTTACCAGCAAAAATCTATGTAAAATCATAATCGTGTGTGTGTGTGTGTGTGNNNGTGTGTGTGTGTGTGTGTGTGTGTGTGTGTGTGTGATGGCACGTGTGCATTTGTGTGCGCGCTAGATGTTTTCGAATCCAGGCCTCAGGATAATATCATTTTATAGCGAATGGGTATCGACGGACATTTTGTCTTGACAAGACTAACATCTTCACAACTTATCCTAGTCGATAATATACAGTTGGGAATTCGGAACATCTGATTAACCATATTAGCCCCCACGTATCAACGTGTTGCAAACTCCTGTTTTACAGATCGCAATGAATGATTATATCCGTATTATGGTATCTTGGAATTGTCATAAAGTTGATCTACATATGGCAATATTTGAATCAGAGATGTTAGATTTTCCAGCTTCCAATTGTCTTTCCAAATTCATATTGACAGCGTCTGTTGATGGTTTTGAAAAGACTGACAATACGACGATCACTGAAGATAATTAACATACAACTCACTAAATGTCACAAATCCTCCCCTAACAGTGCTACGAACAACTACATCAACATTGAACGTGTAAATAGTTTACAGATTGCCTAATAGTACACATCTGTTTACCTCCAGGTACATCAGCAGCCAGGGCAGCCTGTTCCAGCTGACACGTCGCCAGCTACAACCATACAAGGGTCTGACTAAACTGTGAGTATGCCCTGTGGTCGGCAGGTGCTCTGGGAATAACATCTGTTTGTTAGTCTTTTTGTTTGTTTTCGACACATTGACACAAGCACCCATATGCAACATATTTTCTCTAACTTGACTTGTAACATGGACTGTCAACTTTACATTTAATCGTGATTTGGAACTTTTATTTTTATTTCGTCTGCTCACTGTAAAATCCTGTCCTTACTGATGTCTAAGTTAATTCATAAAAACGTTGTGTAAAATGTAGATGACGTCTACTAGTTATTCGAGGATCCGAACAGAATCTTTTTCATTGCGGCTGGAACAAAAAATTGACAGTCTGGAAGACCAATCCGCTAATATTTCATATGTGACGTGGGGGGTCGCTTGACCCTTTTCACATGGTGCACAAATTAAGAGTGTCATCAGCCGTTTTTGGACCTTGCTTTAGTTTGCAATCTGTAACCTGGGCTAGTCCATACGCATCGCAATGTCGCTGTCCTTCGGAAGTATCAAACGCAACATCTTCTTGTGAATATATAAACAGAGAGCCAAACTGGCACATATTTTGATATCATAATTTGTACGCATGGCACTATTATCGGGATTAGCTCAGTGGCGGAAGACCAAATTGTATTCTGTAATCTGTCCAGTTAAACAGACGTCAATCATCATATTCAGGAATACTGACGATGCCTTAGCAGTCGCTCTGTGTTATTTCCGAACCCTTCCTGCTTGTTCAGATCAAAACTCAACTGTTTCAAGTTGAAGTGCGTGGATTTTTCCTGGAGAGTTTATATGCTGAGAGTGGATTTTGCCTTTAGTTGTAAATTAGATACTGTTTCTACTGCATGCTTTACCTTCTAGTTTTTTTATAGAAATAGTTTTCAGAACAGACTTGTTGTTACACAATGTTTGGAATGCCTTTGCATCAATATAAAGGCTTCGTTATGATCAGAAATATTCCCCCAACTGCTAAAACATCAGTTGTGTCTGGAACTAGAACGGTTTCTGCGTATTATGTTCAAATAAAAAGCCACACCTCCTTTTATTTTTCCAGTGTTATCAAGTACTAGATACTGTTTCAGCATGCTACACCTTCAATGTGTTCGTTGTAGTTTTCGATAGACCTAGTTTTCAGAATAAACTTGTTGTTACACAATGTTTGGAATGCATTTGCTTCAAAATAAAGGCTTAATTGTGGGAAGAAATATTCCCACAATTGCTAAAAGTTAGTAAAACATCAGTTGTGCCTGGAACTAGAACGATTTCTGCGTATTATGTTCAAACAAAAGTCACACCTCCTTTCAATTTTTCCAGTGTTATCAAGAACAGCAATCTGTCTGCAATTGAGGATGGGGCCTTCAAGAACAACAGCAACCTAACCAAGATGTTCGTATACTTTTCAACATTCATAGTTTACTGTACAGTGCAGATAGCGAGCATAAGACATCAGGACAGGTATATGAAAGTTTAATCATCCTGTTGCTTGGAAAGAACAAACGGTATATATTAAGCTCCAGGCCGTGTACTGAATAAATTATATGGCACTCCGACAGCTTTAACCGTTTGACAATTGAAAGTGGCCTTTCAAAATGAGCCGCTAAGATCGAAGTACTGTGTAAGTTATGCAAGGACTGTCCGCTGTTACAGCACAAAGCATGTATGCACAAATCTTCCGGTATTAGCCATGATTGTACGAATCGTTATTTATCAGTAGAAACTCGAATATGAAAATACTTTTTGAAGTCCATGGCATCTCATATGTGGGGAGATACTGAATGTATGCAAGAACTCTAGCATATGACGCGCTCTACGGTTCGACTACATGTCAACTGTACAAGTCGGTAATAGCGATCAGCGTCACTAATGAATAATTATGTATTCAACTCCAGTGACCTGCGGAACAACAAACTGGTGGTGGTGCCACGAGCCTTGTTCACCGACCTGAGGCTTCAGGAACTGTGAGTGCAACATTTACGATTCAGGAGAAAACGTACTTTTAGGCAGTCAATCGGACTTATCTTGCACACGCAACAATTTTTGACCATGTTCAGCCTTTTTTTCTATGCCCCGATACGAAAGCTTAATCGCATGGAATTCGGCGTATGGGTGGCTTGTTTTTAGGATAAAGACTATTAAAACATAACGTTATCGTGTTTTTGTGCGTGTTACTTTCATCAGCAATATAATAATTTCGGCATGGTGCTAGGGCCACGTTGTGTGGCGGATTCATTTGCAAGTGGTAATAGGAAATAATTTTGGACCATCGTTGGTCCATTTTGCAGAGGCTCATTATGGAAAAGCCCAGGATTTCATGAGAGCAATGCCGGGATAGTCTATTCACAGAGATTGATATTGGGACACATGCAGTACAGTTGTTGCCCGGAGACTTTATGTCTGTCCATTTGTGCGATTGGGAGGGACTGAAATGCCTTATGGTGACTTTTGTCACGTTGTATTTTATTTGTGATGTTCCCATCCATGCCAGGCTGCTGAGCGACAACCCGCTAGCCTGCAACTGCAGCTCGAAGTGGATCCAGCTGTGGCAGAGACGGTCCAAATACAGTATCCAGACTGCGGACATCACCTGCACTCGAACAACCGGCACCGGGAAACAAACCATCAACATCAGGAACTTACAGACGGACGCCAGTTGCGGTGGGTTCAGTACTTTCACGGTTCCTCTTGTCCTGTCGTATCATACCGTGCAGAACTGTCTGGACTAGGACACCACATTGTCCATATCCAACTTTCTGATATTGTGGTCTTGGCTCATCATACTTCCTCTTTCCAGGGCATCTTCTGATGCATTTCTGTTCTCTACATAAGCACATCTGATAACTATCATGACTTGTCTGGTATAAAGTCTGTTTTACAAAGACGCAACGCTTAGTGAAGATGTCTCCCCACCTGCTCTGTTCATGTGCGCTTTTGTAGTAGCGATGTTTGGCAATATTTAAGACAAATTCAAATGGCCTTCCTGATTCTCCGGAGGAGTGTATTCAAAGGTCCCTTCGTAGAACTTAGTGCTTCTTTTTTAGACCCTTCGTTGACCTTTAAGTTTGCGCTAGTTTATCACTATGCGTCTATATTATGATTTGATGTTGCCCGGAGTAGAATATTGACTTACATGTCAGCTTTACATGGGATTAAAGAGTATCAAGAAATCAATGTAAAGACCCTTCCCTACTCTCAGGTCTACCAACGGCCACGGCTGTAACCCAGGAAGTAACCATCAACAGGACACAAGACGTGTCTCTGGTCTGTGTGGCATCGGGCACCCCTTCTCCGACTGCTGAATGGGATACGACTACGCTCCGGTCCAAGTACACCATCGAGATAGCCGAGTCCGCCAGAAAACAGGTCCTGACCATACACAACGTCAGTGAGGACGACAACGGCAACTTGACCTGCATTGCCAAGAACATGGTGGGAACAGCCGAAGCAGAGTTAGATTTGAAAATCAACAGTAAGTACATATTATACATGTATCTATATAACGTTTTGTCAGCGACTGGTACATCCATTCTTTGCTATGATACTTTGATACTTTATTGGGATATCCATTACTTAATGCCCTTTCTCACGTACAGCAGACGTTTCCTGGAACTCCAGCGTCTTTGGCCAAAAAAACACGCAACATCCTTGCTGCAAATAACTTTTCAGCCTTGGTACCAAAGGGTACTCGAGGTATTGACCAATGAGCAGAGCTCTCTGTATGAGTTCCAAAGTCACATGGGGTCTTGGGTTATGTCTTCGAAACAAGTTTCAGTTTGTTGATTAATTCGGATTAGAGATGTAACTTAACTTAGAGTTTAAAATGTCATGATCATATAAATTTGTACTGGAGAGGTCTTGTTAAGGCACGATAGATGACTGCCCCAGTGTTAATCCAATTAAACGTTCTGTTGTTATCAGTTTTAACATACCTCTGCACTTACTAAAGATCAAGCATTATTTGAACAAGTAGTTCAAGTCCCGGATCAGGTCCGGACATGTACCTTAACCTGTGTAACTGTACTTGTACCTAACATTTAGTTAGGCACACACCTCTCAGTCGGACAGAGCGTAACTTCCGATAGAATTTTGTCTGCCTTTACACTTTCTCCCCATTGTACACTAATCATGCTTTCTAGCCGTTCGTTCCATACACAACAGACCTGTGCTGGGGGTTAGCACAATGTTTATTAGACAAAACTGCCAGACCAGTTTCTTGGAAGATAAGTAGACTTTTCACCTGACGGATATTGTTCTATTTCTAGCCCCACCTCTGATAACCAGCCTGACATACAAAGTCCTCTTCCACAAGAGCGTCTGCTTCGACGTGCAAGGGTACCCGATGCCAGACATGGTCTGGTACAAAGACGGGGAGTCGTTCGTGCCAGAGAGCCACCATGTCTACGCACACATAAGTAAGCAGACGCGCTTCGAGATTTCAGGCTGTTTGAAGTTCGAGATCCCTTCTCATGTGGACAACGGGAACTACACCCTTGTGGCCAGCAACGCATACGGCCAGGCCAGAGCATCCACCATGGCCTCGTTCATGAACGGTAGGAGCTGTTGCAGTGCTGGTCTCGGACTAATAAGTAACTTCAGCTGATAATACATCTTGCCAGAAGTTAGGATGACCACGGGGTTGTAGCGCAAAAGTAAACTGGTACTAGTGGGTACATTGCTCCAATAATTAATTTATGTCAGTAACTGCCGGTATGTTCTGAAGTAATGATGTTAAAACTTCACAAATTGCTGATGAAGGGCACCAGGATTTGCAACACAATCTTGTTACATTTGCAACGCCATCTTGACAAAGTTTGTTTACGTCTCTTTCTCTGTCTTTACACCTTTACAGATCCTATGTCCATGATGCCGGCACCCATCGCTCGGACACCACCAAGCACATCAACCGCAGGGCCCGCCTGGCCCACCATAGATTACCAAACACCAGAGAACTGGGAGCAGGACACTACATACACTGTAAGACTTTTCTGTTTGGAGTGAAGTTTCTTACCTTCTTCCTTCCTTCCTTCCTTCCTCCCTTCCTTCCTTCCTTCCTTCCTCCCTTCCTTCTTTCCTTCCCCTTCCTTCCTCCCTACTTTCTTTGCTTTCTTCCTTCTTTCCTTCCCCTTCCTTCAATCCTCCCTTTCTTTCCTTCCTTTCTTTCTGCCTTCTTCCTTCCTCTCTCCTTCCATCCACCTCCTTGTCTCTTCCGTATCTTGTTGTACAGATTATATTGCAGCTTTATTGCCAACTCACACTCGTAGTTAATTGCAAATGAACAATGAACAGATACAAGGTGAGTAACAGCCATTTACATATTATCATCAGATGACATTGATCCACCACCTTGAAAAACATTGTGTAAAAAGAGATTTCTACTGCAGCAACCCTCGGGTATACACTCCTGACTATCTTAACATGTNNNTCACAAATGTTGGGTTCGACTTCATCTTTTCTATAAAGCTTTGCTAACTTCCATTTACCAACAGGAATACAATGTGACAACAGTCTCTTTTATAACAACTGCTGTGCCATTTGTATCCTTTTTATGTCAGCGCATCGAGACGTACATCGCAGTGGCTGTATCCTCCGTTGTGTTCATCGTGGTGGCCATCGTTCTGTACTGCATGAGATCGAGAAAGATCAGCCGCCGGGAGTGCAACGTCAACGGCTCTGCCGTACCCCTGCAGCGGTCCGCCAGCGAGTCGAACGGCGAAGTGGTTTCCCGTGACTCTCTGCGGCTGAGCAGACTCCATGTGGTGGAGAACCCCAACTACTTCCGAGACTCCAAAGAACTCGGTAGGATGTCTGGATTTTCACATTGAAAGAAAGTGCGCTCGATCACACACGCGCGCGCGTTCGGGCACACACAGAGAGACGTGCGTACCCACTCCAGCCACATCATGCACACACTATGTATATTCTGATTGGAATTGACAAGATGTCATGAGTTGCCAGTGCTGATTAACGGTCTAAGACCGGCTGCTGTAGAACTCAGGGTGAATCTATGTAGGATGTTGAGGAAAATTGTCATTTTTTTGTATTTCACACAACGTCATCCATCCCATTATCATGTTATTTATTATATTGTTTTCAAGTAAACATCCTTCGAAAACCAAATGTATTACCGGTCATAAAAATAGTCGACGAGGACAACATGGTGAGCAGTGACCTTACTTCATGCATAGCCATAATACATGCTTTCTACATGATAACCCTGATACACACGTTTGGCAATCAGGCAGCATAAAACTACTTCATAAAGAGTTTGAGGCCTGTCTCGGTATGGAAGGTTGTCCCGCCAAGTAGATAGCGCAGTATTGGGACACACAATGCGATCTTTGACGGAAGACGACAGTTCTTGTTATTGTGAAGTTGTTACAATACAATTACGAAGTCGTCATTACCTAGTATAAGGCCGACGGAACCTTAGAGGCCCCTACCCGTCTGACCTAGTCAGAGTAGGATAAATAGTCTGACTGTGGTTTACTATCGCTCCACATTATTCTCCATTGCTTCTATTGGGTCAGGGAATATACATTGATGCCCATTGAGGGCCCTCTCAATGAAAGATTTGGCTTGATATGTCATGTAATCATGAGGTGTATTATGCATACTTTGTTGACACAACAAAAGTATGGGGACTTTCGGAAGGTTCTACACTCAAAAATAGGATATTACTCAAATGAATTACCTACGTACAGAGTATATGCATGTAGAAGGTGTCGTGTATAAATGAGTGGAGAGGATTCTTATGGCTCTCCAAAGTTACTATAAGTTGATGTAACTATAAGTTGAAGTTACTATAAGTTGATGTTGATACAATGATGACAATAGTACTATAGTGTGGAAATGTCTTTTATTTTTATCAAACAAAAAATCTAACTTAAGCTCTTCTTTTGCAAACCTTGTAAAGTTCTGTAGTAAATTTGGCATGACGCAGCTAAGTCATCCAGGGTCGCCCCGTTGTAAGAATTAGCAATGACAATCTCTGTATAGTTTATTTTTAATTCAATCTTTACACATAGATGTCAACACTTACATTCCAAGCAATTAGAAGCTTAGTCTATTTTAAATTTAGCCGCTGAAAAATACGAGCCGCCGAAAAATACGAGCCGTTTGGTCCGAGGGCGTTTATTGGGGCGTAACAACAGATCAGGCTGTAGAACATTTGTGAGAGGTTTTGTAAGTTGCATAGCATTTACATGTAAGATATTTGTCGACTATCCTGGAAGTCTCTCTGCTTAAGCACACATGCTGATGATATCAAAATATACTCTGCATAATAAGTGCTAAGAATCTTCATCAAGATATATCCCTATTTCAGTGATTCGCCATATCCAGCGTGACACCATTCACTTCGTGGGCGAGCTCGGCGAGGGGGCGTTCGGCAGAGTGTACCTCGGCAAGTGTGAGAAGCTCAACCCTGACGAAGAGGCATCTCTGGTCGCGGTGAAGACCCTGAAGGACATGGGTGTGGAGGACGCTCGGAAGGATTTCGATCGGGAAGCAGAGCTACTGACCAACATGCAGCACGAGAACATCGTCAAATTCTACGGCGTGTGCACGGAGGGAGAGCCGTGGCTGATGATCTTCGAGTACATGGAAAATGGAGACCTCAACAACTACCTAAGGTTGGTAACCTGATTGCCTAACCGGGACATACACGGCTAGACTACCCATCTATGATTCCATAGAACAGTTGATTGATATGGCTGGTGTGAGATCTTGAGTTTCAAAAAGGAACAATAGACTGTGCAAAGATTTACACGATTGCTGTATCCTTTCAAATTCACAATCCAGTACCTACGAAAAAGCAAAAATCTTCATAAATTGACCGAATTTAACACCCTCGTTAGTGATCATGCCTCCCTAATACTGGTACCAGATTTCTATATATGATATATAAAAATCACAGAATTCTCCAGTCACGATTTTCCATTTACATAATCATGTCTTATCGCTGTATGATCTTATTAAGGTCTACGCGACGAAAGCGTGTGAGCAAATAAATTCAAATAGAAGCGCCAATTACTGAATTTTGGAAGACTTGATACAGTTATTCTAGTCCCTATAGGGACATCGTCTGATTCATAATTCTCCTTATATGCATCATAATACCCTTCAAGTCGGACAAGTATAGAGGCAGACATGTAAAAATCAATCCCATTGAATCTTTGTAATGACATTGTGCAATATAAGATAGTGTAGTCGCCAGTTAGGGCGAAGTTGATCCAGAATAAGTATGTATTTCCTGTAATAAAAGTGGCATGACACATTGTCCATTTATCTGGATTCTTTATTGATTTCTGAGGACTGTATCAGGCTTAAAATGAGGCCTACGAGATGCCCCGTATAACACCAATCATTCCTAGCGGTGTCTCGTTTCTAGTCCTTGCATGAATGCAGCGGTAGTAGGGATGGATTACCGTCTGCGTAAGAAAGCCTTCCGGAATCTTACGTGATCATGATAAAACTTCTTTTAAGAAGTATTAAAATACATTATCTGAGTACAATAACTGAGACTACTTCTAGCTTAACATCACTAGGGACAAGGATCACCAAACATGTCTGTGTGGCAATAACTGTGCCATGGCCACGGATTCTGTAAATTTCATGTGTTTTCAGTGAGATGATTGGAGGGAAGTCCACGTTTGTGACAAGTGTATCAATCCCATACCAAGTATGCTCAAAAACTCTGCCCAGTCCACTTCTGTCATCACTGTGTTAGACGACTGCTTCTGACTAGCTCTCATGAATACAGCTACAGCTACAGTGTTATGCTCTTATGGATCATGCCTACATTTGATCCAGAGCTGTATTAGATATTTTGTACAATTCGTCGCACGAACAGAAATTACAATGAGCCCAAGG
>LZCU01154174.1:0-15906 GCA_001663935.1 Asymmetron lucayanum | reverse complement strand
GGTGGCCCTGCCATGGGAGGATGGATTTGCCTTGTCAGGTTACTTAGAGGCCTTGTTAACGTCTCCACGGTGTCTGAATGGTTCAAAGTGCAGGTCTGTCCTCTCACTTCAGTGTTGCCGTGTCCGTCGTCATTTCAGTATGATTTGGAGTGTCAGCATTTGTGTCGAGCTCAACGTTTGCAATAGTTAATAAAATGATCAAGAATGCAGGCCTCCTTGTCCATGTCAATATGTCCGCCATGTCCCCACGTGTATGTGTTCATGTCAAACTGTCAGTCATGTCCAAATGGTTTGCAATGAGAACTCAACAAGACACGGAACTGATCGATGAATCTGAAGCTTCATTAATACGGCTCAGTGCAGAAGTCATGCGAAGTTTAAAAGTTTTGACTTTACTGTGCTACATGAACTACATAGTGAAAGTCCCTACCATTGATACAACTCAGTGCAGGAGTCATAGAAAGTTTGACCTGAAGTCCAAATGCAGTACAAGTATTACTGTGGAAAGTTTCTGTCATTTATACGGCTCAGTTTTAAACCTATGACTGAAATGTGATAATAGTACATGCATGCATGCAATCAAGGAGGTTTAATCTTGATTAAACCTCCTTGATGCAATATAACGCGACAGTTCCTAACGTAATGGTACGGCTCAATGCAGAAATCATTGAATGCATGAAAACCAAATATGGCATTGCAACGCTTAAGTTCCAAAATTTAGCCAAAATAAAGTCCAAATGTCCACAACAACAGTTTCTACTCATGGAGGGCACATGTGCTACAGTATTTCATCTTAGAGCTGCAAAACGTACCACCAGCGATGGCATCCCCTTATTGCAGTACAGGCTTCTACTTACTGGTACCCCCTTCAGCCTCGTTTTGGTACATGACAGCGAGTTGACCTTGGGAGATTCAAAATGGCCGCCGTATTTTTCTACCGGTTTCAAGGGAGAGAAGGCCGAAGCCTGTAGTGTCCCCGCTAATTTGGCCAACCACACCGAGGCGGTCCTTACTCGTTTCCACAAGTGTGGTGGGTTCTTTAACGTGCTTGGCAACCCTCAAACACGGGACCTCCAGCTTAACGTCCCATCCGAAGGACGATCGTTTCGCTTAAAAGCACCCCTACCAATATCGTGCAGACCGGGGATCGAACCCACGACCTTTGGGTTTGTACCCTGGCAGCACGCACGGTATCTGGCAACAGGATCAATAAAAGACACTCTTACCTCGTTTATCCTTCAGGTCCTCCTTCAGAGCATCATCCAGTGCCGAAAGCTCCTTGAGGAGTTCGTCCTCCGACAGCGCGCGCCGCACTCGGCTGGCATCTTGCACGCCTAAGTGGGGGAAACCAGAAAAGCAGTTAAGTTCAAACGTCGAAAAAGACAGTTTACAGAAAAATCTATGTACATGTATTTGTAAAGCAGATGTGGCGACGGGGGGATGAATGGGGATACATTTGGGAAGCTCGAGGGGCTGATCCATGATATCCACAGCTGGAGTGCCCTCAGACTTGGCCTGTGTCTAAGGTTGAGCTACAGTCTACGGTTACCCATAGACGATATGATAATATGACCCAAACTATGAAAGGGGAAACCTGCCCTACATACTTTTGTCTGTACGGACCCAACAGTGAAAGAACGTTTCCAGGGTAACCAGCTATCCAGTAGCATCTCCTGACGGGTGACTTGTGGGCTTGTTTCACACGTGTCAAGAGGATGCCATCTACAAGCAGATTCTGCAGTCGGGCTTGTTTGTAGCGTATTTTGCATCGTTTTGTAGGCTTTTTCTTTGCAGGACTGTCTCAGTAAAAAGCACACACTTCAAGAAAACGCCCCAAAACAAGGCAGAATACGCCAAAAACAAGTCCGACTGTAGAATCTGCTTGGAGATAACAAGGGATGACCTATGAGGTCATGTGGGCGTCGTCCTAGGTACATTATTAACGCCCAGTACTCCGGAAACTATTCGAGTTGTCTGCAACTTACCTCGTCTATCTTAAACCCAGTTGACAATATCAGCACATTATTACAATATATTATACCATCCCCCAGCTTATTGTTGAAGCCTTATAATTTTCTAGTGTGCCTAACAAGTAATGATAAATTTGTTGTTTGAAGTCTTCCAATTTCAAGTGTTACTGATATTATATTCAATGTTATTGCTCATGCATGTATTCAATGTCATTGTCCAAGCCTTGCAATACAGTCGAATGGCTGCAAAAATGCTTCTTTCCTGAATAAAACAGTTATTACTACCGTACGACAAACACTCAACGAATAATGCACGCCTGCATATTGGAAACTCACACTCGTGACATGCTGCTCGAGAAGTTAGGGAACAAAATCTACAGATTCCACTTTTGAAATTTCAGTCAGCAATTCAGCAACAAGAAAACATTTAACTTTCTAGAACAATATAGTTTTACAAGTTAGACTGCAGCACCTGTAGTGCACAGTAATAGCCATGATGATTGTTAAATTTACCTAACTATTGCATTACGCCTATGGATGCTACAAGTCAATTCCGGGTTTTGGTATACATGAATACACCATGGCCCGTGGGGCTCAATGTAGGTCGACTGTTTTGTTTTCATCCAAGATACATAAAACAAAATAAAGTGACCAGAAAAAGTGGCGACGGCCTCAAGTCAAATAACTTATATCCCCGCCACCACTTGTACAAATATAAAGAAAAGATACTAGACAATACAAAAACAGTAATAAAAGTACATAAATAACACAGATGAGTTGATGAAGCGCGGGTGTGTTTATACTTATGACATCCGAACCCGTCTTCCCAGAAAGTTTTGCAATATATTACAAACAAACAAAGAAAAGAAAACCTGCAGTCATAACACATTTGGCTGGAACTTTTTGTATTTTATGTCCACCGATTTAAGTTGTTTTCTAGCTTCAGTTAACATCCTAAGATCGCATTTGGACGAGCAACTCGCCCTCTTTGTTGGACTGTTGTTCATCTGTAGCATGAACTGTGAGAGGTCATTATTTAAGCTTTACCCGAACTCGTGCTAAATCACTGTATCATCCCCTACAGATGATACCTTAGATAACATTGGTATCCGCTCCTAGATTATCGTTAACCAAACAACTGACGAATTGTAAAGGATAAGCAGCATTAAAGCTTGATATAGCCGCGAACGACAAGAAGAGCTGTAAGTTCCTGTGGGCTTTGTCTGCAGACAACTCAGATAGGGCAGCTTGTTTAGTGCCAGGGGGGAGGCGTTCCTTAATTCAGTATGGGTGCTTACTCATCAACCTTACTTTATGCATATATTAAAGAATGTTTACATCTTAGAGACTCTATGTTGCCCCTTGTACACATTCTGTACGTAGTTGACCACATTTATAAATTTTGTATGTAGTTAGACTTTATTCATACATGTATTTAGTTTTCTCAATCTAGTTGTAGAGACCATACGAAAGTGCCTGTACTTTTGTTGAATCAATAAAGCATTCATCGTATTGCAGATAACTCAATAGAGTCACGAATTGTAAAGGAAGAGCTGCATTAAACGTTGACATAGCCGGGTAAGACAAAATGAGCTGTAAGTTCCTGTCTGCTTTGTGTGCAAACAACTCAGATTGGGTAGCCTATTTATTGCCTGAGGCAAGGCGTTCCTTCGTTCTGCCCCTGTCATTACTCATTCTCATGGCTCATAATTCACTAACATGATCGGAAGGCCCCGTTTGGCTAGGTGTAAACTTGGATTTATATAAACCATGAGGACAACGAAAACGAAGGGGCAGAGGCGTAATCTGAGGTGCACACATCAGAATAATCCCTTTGTTATGGAGTTATGTGGCTTTGTTTGTTTTGCATCCCGGTAAACCGCATCACGGCGTACCGCACCAGGTTTGTACTGAAGAGTACAAGCTGCATATCCGGACTGATAGATTTAATCCACACACACCACTAAAGTGGATTCGTGTGCAGAGTCTGCAGACAATTCAGATAAGGTAGCTTGTTTACTGCCTGGGGGAAGGCGTTCCTTGGTTCTGCCCATGTGCTTACTCATCGGCCTTACACTATGAGTTACAGACCACTGTGCGCAGACAACACAGAGAAGGGTTCGAACTAACCGCCTAAGGGAAGGTTTGTCTATGTTCAAGCATCAGTAAAAACATCAGCAGTCACACCTGGTGCACATTAATGAGAAACAACGTTTAAAGAAACATTATGAGCTGCTTGCAGTTTCAACCGGTGCTTAGGTTTTCGGATTACTCATCAACCTTACACTATGAGTTACAGACGACGGTGCGCAGACAACGCAGAGAGACCTTCGTTTCGATACCCCCAGGGAAGGCGTATCTAAATTGTTCAAGCATCAGTAAAAACATCACCAGTCACACCTGGTGTACACTAATCAGAAGCAACGTTTAAAGAAGCTTTAGGAGTTGTTTGCAGTTTCGACCAGTATTTAGATTTTCAGCCCATGTGCTTAGTCATCAAACCAGAAGTCACACTATGAGTTAAGGTGTGCAGACAACACAGAGAGGGGCTCGATATAATAGCTGCAGGGAAGGTGTGTCTAATGCTCAATCATCAGTAAAAACATCCACCTGGTGTAGATTAATCAGAAACAACGTTAAAAGAAACAGTGCGAGTTGAACACAGTTTCGAGTGGTCCTTAAGTTTTTGGGCAATTTTTGGAAGCTCCAAAGTTTTCTTGCTTAATCACCGACCATACACTATGAGTTACAGACCACGGTGGACAAACGCAGAGAGCTAACACCCCCAGGGGAGGCTGGTCCTTGCTTATGCATCAGTAAAAAACATCATTAGTCACACCTGGTGTATACATTAATAAAAAACAACGTTGAAAGAAACATTATGGGTTGCTTGCAGGTTCGACAGGTGCTTAGATTTTCCGATTACTCGTCAACCTTACACTATGAGTTACAGCCCACGGTGTACAGACAACGGAGAGGTCGTACCAATAGCCTGGGGGAAGGCATGTCTATGTTCAAGTATCTGTAAAAACATCAGGTCACACCTGGTGTACATTAATCAGAAACAACGTTTGAAGAAGCATCAGGAGTTGCTTGCAGTTTCGACCAGTGCTTAGATTCCCCGATTACTCATCGACCTTACACTATGAGTTACAGACCACGGTGCGCAGACAACACAGAGAACGAATTGCCCAGGGGAAGGCGTGTCTATGTTCAAGCATCAGTAAAAACATACACCTGGTGTAGATTCATCAGAAACAACGTTTAAAGAAGCATTACACTATGAGTTACAGACTCTGAGTTAAGAAATCTTACACTATGAGTTACAGACCACAGTGTGCAGACAACACAGAGATGGCCTCGACCTAACAGGGAAGACATGTCTAATGTTCAAGCATCAGTAAAAACATCAGCAGTTACACCTGGTGGACATTAGTGAGAAATAACGTTTCAAGAAGCATTACGAGTTGCGTCCAGTTTCGAAAGTGCTTAGATTTTCGGAGTACTCATCAACGTTACACTGTGAGTTACAAACCAAGGTGTGCAGACAACACAGAGAGAGGATCAAACTAACAGCCCCAGGCTATTAGCGTGTCTATGTTCAAGCATCAGTAAAACATTGATTAGCAGTCACACCTGGTGTATATTAGTCAGAAACAACGTTGAAAGAAGCATTGGGAGTTGCATGCAGTTTCGACTAGTGCTTAGATTTCCCGATTACTCATCAACCTTACACTATGAGTTACAGACCAAGGTGTGCAGACAACGCAGAGATGACCTCGATCTAACAGCCTGAGGGAAGGCCTGTCTCTAGATGTTCAAGCATCAGTAAAAACATCAGCAGTTACACCTGGCGTACATTAATAAGCAACAACGTTTAAAGAAGCATTAGGAGTTACTTGCAGCTTCGCCTGGTGCGTAGATTTTAAGCCCATGTGCTTAATTATCAACCTGAAGTTACACTATGAGTTAAGGTGTGCAGACAACACAGAGAAAGGCTCGACCTAACTGCCTCAGGGAAGGCGTATTTATGTTCAGTCATCAGTAAAAACATACACCTGGTGTACATTAACAAGAAACAACGTTTAAAGAAGCATGAGGAGTTGCTTGCAATTTCGACAGGTGCTTAGATTTTCGGGCAATTTTGGAAGCTTCAAAGCTTTCTTCAGGAACAATAACTTTCAAAAGACAAACGCCTGCTTAAGGACATGGACATATGCACTGAAGTGAAAGTGATGAACTGCCAACCCCTCCCACTTATAAGGTCAGCTGTGCTTGTATAATTTGTACGACAGAGACTTCAACAGAACTAGAGATGTAAAACTTAAGTTGGTAGGGTTTCGTAGGACAATGGTTCCAACTGTATGGTGCCATACGGCCTTGGAGTTCTCATCGACCACTAAAAGTCATTCCATCTTGGACTTATCTCATTAAGTACGTTTTCTAGCTTTACCAAGCAAAAATGCAGTCCGCTGCCCAGATTTTGGGGTACATTTTTTGGAAGCTACAAAGTTTTCTTTTTTTTTCGAGAACAATAACTTCCCAGATACAAACGCCTGCTTAAGGAGAATGATATATGCACTGAGGTAAAAGTGATTAAGTGCCAACTCCTCCCACTTATAAGGTCAGCTGTGCTTGTCTAATTTATACGTCAGATACTTCAACTGAACTAGTGATGTAAAACTTAGTTTTTAGGCTTTTGTAGGGCACTGGCTGCAACTGTATGGAGCTAGACAGCTTTGAACATTCAACAAGTTCTCCTCGGCAAATAAAAGTCATTCTATCTTAAGAAACATCAACGTATCTTAAGAAACGTTTTCTAGTTTTAAGAAAGCAAAAATGCAGTTTGTTGCCCAGCAAGGGTTAAAAGTCAAGACATGAACAATTTGTCATCCCTACAAAGAATCTAAAGTACTTGACTTTCCTTTCCTCTTAATATCGGCGACACATCAAGCAAGACTAGTTTCTCGGACTGGTTGGTCGCTTTTCAAGCGACATGTAGTGTGGGAATGTTTTGAAAAGATTTGCAATAAGTAAAATTGGCAAACACCACATAAAAGTCAGCCGCTCATTTTCTGCCTCTTTGCACAACTTTAGAACAAATATTAGTGTTTAGGAGACTTCTAATTTTGCCATTTTATTGGTCTTTATGTTCTGAACAAGTTTAAGATGCGTGTAATATTGCCTTTGTGCGGAATATCTCCCGTATTTCCACCCCTAAATTCTTTGAAATACAAGGGGAGAGCCATGTAAATCGTCGCCATTTTGTTTAACTGTCGAGAAAACTTGATATAAAAGACTACGTCATAAGCTATCAAAACATATCGTCTTCGACGTATCACTGTAACAAGGCAGACAGAAACACACATTCAAGATAAGTTTCAAAATCTATTTCGCCGCCATCGACTGCGAGAAAGAGACGAGATTTAGTAAAAAAAATCCAAAAAACATTCTAGATTTGAGCATTTTTTTCCAGATACGCCCACTTTCGCGGGAAATCTTTCCTCCCGAACTAACACGTCGCATTTTTACATCCAAGGTAAGAGTTTGAACGAACTTGACGATCAAATGGAAGTTTCTTAGTCTACGTACATACAAGCGGACGTGTGAGCTGGACGAAAAAAGAACAGAATTTGACAAAATATGGAGAAATATGTTGGCATGGCCATGGGATTTCAGTCAGTCAACATGTCCGGCAGGCAAATTCACTCCTACTAGGCTTTCATTCCTAACTTGGCCAAAGTTCCCTGTGCGGCCAAAATCTTACTATTCGGCCCGGCGGAAGTCTGGTAGAGTCTAGAAGTTTCTCACCTGGCCGTCAGAAGTTTTTAAGGTGTTTTAGTTAGTCAGTCAGCATGTCCGCGACGCAAATGCACACCCTGGCCAATTAACCCATACAAGGCGTTTATTCCTAACTTTGCCAATGTTCAATATATGGCCAAATCCTTACTTTTCAACCGTCTGGTAGAGACTAGAAGTTTCTTACCTGGTAGTGCGCAGACTGTCAGAAGTCCCAGTGAGAGAATCAGACACCCGACGTAGACCCTCATGGTGGCGTGCCCAGTACGGTCTCAGCGGCGTCTGAATGTGACCGAGACGTGCTGCAACCTTGTTGGGACCACCAGAAAAAGTTGCCAAGCTTGTTGTACAGGATAGAAGCAGCAATGGAAGACTGTGATACGCGGCCTTAGGGTTTGCCTGCGGCCGGGGCATTGGGGTTAGACGGACCCGCCTGGTCATTAACGCACAGCGCAACGACATGTCTTACTCATAAAGAACATCTATTTGTCAGACAAGTTTCATACACAGACGCCCCTGCAGTACCAGTAAGAGCTGCTAGGAGTCCCAGACTTCTGACACTTCTTTGGTAACCCAAGACCTATCTGCCACTCCAGTTTGGTGCCCGTAGCATCTTCCAATCAAAAGATACAAAACGCGGACGTTTGACTGCAGTACCATAAGGAGCCACTGGGAGGCCCAAAATCGACAATGACCTTCGGGCACCGAATACCTACTCACAGACCAAGTTTCATTACAATCCATCCAGCGGTTCAAAAGCTATTTTGACCAGAGTACGGACACACACACACACACACACACAGACAGACAGACAGACAGACAGACACACAGGCAGATCCAAAACAGTACCTCCATTATTCATGGAGGTAATAATGGCAATTCATAGTTTAGGACTTGGATGAAGAGGCAAGAATAGATGTTCTTTGAAAGAAACGCGTGTTAACTAGTCGTTTGTTGTAAGACAACGATTGTGCCAAACGATCCCCTGTCAAAATACCTTAATTTACGCTCAAGACTATCATGAGGATAAACACATATTCATCCGTAAACACTTTCCATTGTGTAGCCCCTTTAGAGTTATTCTCTCTGCTACGTACTCATAAAGATACGACTAGCCGTCCCAATCTTACATAATTACAAACGATTCCAAAATATTAGTACTTCACAAATCGCTACGTGATTGTTTTGTTTGTTGTGATTAATGTCATTAATGACTGATCACTGCACATAGTTATTTATTTCATAACACCAGGTTTTTAATCGTCGCGTAAAATCAGTTGTGATTTCCATGGAATATAATCTTTTACACAACCTTAAATGTGTTAGCTACACATGTGACGTTTTATCACCCACAGTACATGTCATTTCTCTACGTAGACAGACAAGGTAAAAGTAAGCTCAATATCAGTCCCCACACCAGGTGTTTTGGCATTGGCCTTTTTGGCCTTCTTAGTCCCCCTTTTCCACTAGGGTGGCGACCATTCAGTGATCTTAATTGGATTTGTGTAAACCTTGATTGTATAATATTTAATTGGAGTATGGTCCCCGATGTAAAAGTATGAGTTGATAGGCAATAAAACACACAAGACGTAAAATAATTAGTTCTTTATCAAAGAAATTCGTTGAGCTACACGGCCAATAATCAGAACACGGCAAGCAATGAGACTTTGGTAGCCATCAGAAAACTGTCCATAGTTCTCTCAAATATGGCCGGTAGAGTCTGCAATGGAGGCTACTGAAGGCCGGCGGGTGAGCCCGATGTTTAGGCTAGAACCACAGAAAGGTCTTTAACCCAAGACTGACTGGACAGGTTAGGAAACCTTGCCGTGTAACAATGGGAGCACTCATGTGGATAACCTTCTCCCGGCTGTGGGTACTGTCCAAGCAGAGGTTAGAGGGCTGGACTCTCCTGACCAATTTTATTCCACATTTTGCCAAGTTCTACTATCAGCATGCCCGTAGGAAGGCCTGATGGAGGCTACAGAAATGGCAGTATGAAAAGGCCGGCGCAGGATCGGATGTTAGGAGGCCTTGCCGTGTAACAATGGGAGCACTCATGTGGGACTTACAGCCTTGTCCCTGCATCGGATAATCTAGTCACCAAGCGACGTGTCAGCTGGACGAAAAAAAGAGCAGAATTTGACCAAATAGGGAGAAATAAGCTGTCAAGGGATTTCAGACAGTCAGTCAGCATGTCCACGAAGGTCTGCGAAGGTGGGTAAGGTTGGTGGGGAAAGATTTGCCTCGTTTTCTGACCGCAAACTACGCAAATCATTAGAACGTCACAATCCCCTCCACCCCACTACCAACCTCCACTTGGGGAGTAGCTGCGGCTTCTGAAATTACCGAAGTTTGGTTGTCAGCTTGGTGATAGTTTAGAAGTCTACTTAATGCTAATTACTTGACCAGATAGTCTGATCTAGGCACCCTTTCCACTAGGGCGGCGACCGTTCAGCGACCTTAATTGGATGTGTGTAAACCTTGATTTTATAACCAGAGTATTATCCACGAAGTATGATTTAAAAGGCAACAAAACACACGTCGTTCTTTATCGAAGAAATTTGTTGTCAAATTTCTGATCGCTCAGAGGTCGCAGCCTCAGTGGAAAGGGGTGTTACATCACCTTTCCATTGAGATAGCGATCTCTGAGTGATCAACAAATCTCATAGTAGTTCAAACCAATTTCGTTGATAGAGAACGAATTTTACAAGTTATTTGTGCTTTATTTCCTTTTATAGCATACCTTTACATTGTCTATCATAAATGCATTTTTTTTATCATAACTGCAGTTATAAAAAATTAAGGGGCAGACACGTTCAATTTAGGTCGCTCGGGGGTCGCCATTGAAAGAAATATCCCTTAGCACGCTGAAAGTCGTTATGTCCCTGTATGTAGTTCTTCCCTCCATATTTGTGATACTACAATAAAATCGAACATTGCGTTCTGACCATAGCAAGGTGTCTGTGCGTCGATCTATCTCGTTTTCATGGAAATGAACGATGACAACGTACAGTGTTCGGTTGTGACATAACAGCAGACTTGAAAGATGTGACAGAAATGAGAAACCTCAATTCACATTATAGCCAGGTAACATTAATCAATCTGCCGCCTTGAAAAAAATAGTGTTCAAACAAAACTCTGCTGCAACAACCATCAGCCGATCAGGTATGCACTCTTAGGATAAGCAGGAGTTGATACCTGATGGTTGTTGCATCAGAGTTCTGTTTCAACACTATTTTTTCAAGGCGGTGGATTAATGTCACCTGGCAGTATAATGTGAATTGAGGTTAAATCAGTGTGATGGAAAAATGAGGTAAGACACTCAGATGACTAAGACAAGAGGGCGTTATCCTGGTAGAACTCAAATGTGCGTCGCATTTTCCACTCTTTGTTAACCCATAAAAGGGCGTTGCAAGATACTATCCAGTTATGCGGAAAAGGCGTTTCTACATGTATCTTGATTGGCATATAGTTTACTAAGTGTGTGATGAAGACAACATGAGGGCAAGGACACCAGGCGTACCCGGGTACACCCTCATGTTGTAAGTTACTATCAACTTATGTAGAATAAGAAATACGAAAACCGGAAGTAACGCTGCAGTACCATAGCGAGGCCCTAGGGGGCCCTAAATCTAATAATTTCGTGGTCTTGTCAAGATGTATCCACATTACCAAGTATGAAGACAATCCATCAAGGCATTCTCGAGTCATTTTGACAGACAGGCAGACGAAAAAGACAGAAAACATAACCTTCTTGACGAAAGTAAAAAAGCGTTTCTACATATAACTCCTTGATTTGCAGATAGTTTACTAAATGTGTGCTTCAAACATCGGTATATATTCCAGCCCGGTGTTCTGTTGGTGTGGTCCAATGGACATTGGATTACGTCTGGATGATTTGGACGGCGGTCTTCAACGCTCACACATTACTGTGTGTACCAAGGTAGAAGAAGTTAACTTGCTCACAGCGTTGTACATAACGCGAGGTCTGAGTGTCATATGTCCGTCAAGTTATGCGGAAAAGGCGTTCTTTGTATCTCCCTGATTGACAGATAGTTTACTAAGTGTGTGCTGAAGACAACATGAAAGCACTGACACCAGGTGTGCCCGGGTACACCCTCATGTTGTAACATACTATCAAGTTATGTGGAACAAGAGATACGAAAACCGGAAGTAACGCTGCAGTACCATAGCGAGGCGTTAGGGCCCCCAAATCTAGTCATTTCGAGTTCTTGTCAAGATGTACCCATAATCCATCAAGACATTCTCGAGTTCTTTGGTCACAGACAGACGAACAAGACCGAAAACAAAACCTTCTTGACGAAGTCAAAAATGCATTTCTGCGTGTACCTCATTGATTGGCAGATAGTTTACTAAGTGTGCACTGAAGACAACACTAGTGCAATAACACCAGGCGTGCCCGGGTACACCCTAGTGTTTAAACTTTAAAGGGCACTTTAGTCAGATGAAACTTTGAAAGACTGACACAGCAGGGAATGGTCGATGACTGTGTTCGAATCATTCCGATTGAAATCACAAGAATCGGTAGAAGTTAACTTGTAGCTCCAGGTTTTCATTGTTACTTAGTGAAAGATATTCTGAACGATATATGACCTAACTTTTTAATTTCTGTAATTCGACTTTTATGAAATTGCTTACTCATTAGATCCTAGTTTTATGAACAAATGTTTTGTTCAATTTCCTTATCAGAACACACAACTCAGCCTCTGGGCTGTGCGATGTTCAATTTCAATACCTCATTGAAATTAACCTTTCATTCCATTGATCCCACGACTGCAAATTTTATTTCATTCAGAAATGATAATCGTTTAACCCCCATGCACATAATACCACCAGGTAACATAATTCCACCACCTTAAAAATAGTGTTCAAACAGAACTCTGATGAAACAACCATCAGGTATGTAATTTTATAGGATAAGCAAGAGTGCATATCTGGTACTTGGATACTTTATTCTTTGCTCTTGGACAACAGTTTGTCCTTAGCAACATATAGCATAAAATACACACTTGTGACAACAACAAGGAGAATAAAAGACAATCAGTAGAATAAAAACAATGTGGTGGTTGTTGCAGAAGAGTTCTGTTTCAACACTTTTTCAATGCGGTGGATTAATATTGCCTGGTGGTATTATGTGAATGGAGGTTACATGTTTGCGACCTTCGATTGCGTGACCCAAGGACGTTATATCTACTCAACTGACCTCCGTCTAGAACAACAACATTCATACGGATCAGTTAATAAACGCGGACAAAAAACCTTTCTGAGGCGGCGGAATCATTTTTGTTGTATAATCTGGACTTTTGGAAACAAGATGGAACAACATAAGAGCTTTGCTGTCCGACCAGTGCTTATAGTGCCTACTATATTTCGTCGTTGCCAATATCGAACGTCACTTCTCCCATTATTTGCTTTCGATGTGACAGCACGTAATTCTTCATTCCATGGATAACACCGCAACTGGCCCGCGAAGAAAAAGATAAGCGTAGAGATATAGCTTTATCTGCAGTCTTGACATTAAAACAGCTTCGTCAAAGTGTCTTTTTTAAGAAACCTCTTTTAACCCAACTTGTGCTTAAACTTCCACACAGACTGAGGTTACACGCTTCAAAAATCGGTAAATATTCAAGCCCGGTGTTCTGCTAGTGTGGTTCAATTGGATTACGTCTGGACGATTTGGCTGGGGGTCTTCAACGCTCATACACTACAGTCCGTGTGTAGCAAGGTAGAACTTGCTCACAGCCTTGTACAAAATGCGAGATCTGTCTTATCAAGTATACGTCGGTTGTTATGTGGAGCTATAAATTAAGTACATTTGTAATGTTTTATTGCAAATACTGGCCCGAAGGCTAATCGGAAGTACAAATTTGTCAAATAACTGATCATAATAAATAGGGTATTATTTTGAAGAAAAATAAACAAACTTTACAATGATACATAATATACTGTAATACGTCAAGTAACAACGGAGATATGATCAACAAAAGTTAAGTTTCCTAACTTTTAGTGTTCGGTGTACAGTATTATATGGGCAAAGGAGACCTTTACATGTGATGACAAAGATTGAAAGATGATGTGATTTCACACAGCAGACGACATATAAGGGCTCCCCATTGCTGTGAACAATGGTGTTAGTCACCAAGGTGTAGGAGGTCAACCTGGGCGTTCCCAGGTGTGTAAATCATACACAGGTGTGACAAGTGAACCTTCACCTCGCTGACGTTCCCTGGTGTATAAAGCCGCGTTCACAAATGTCGTGCGACTAGTCTGCGATTTGAAATCCGGTGGCTATTTCCGGACAGTCGTGGATGTGTCGTACAAAATTCTGTCATATTCTGACCACAAAGGTTGTCGTGCATCCTTGCCGATTTTGATTCGGTCATAGAAGTTGTTGAAAAGCAGATGATAGTCATATCGTGCGACGTAGGACGACAATTGTAAACTGGGGTTTAGGCCCAATTTACACGAGTGAAAACAAACCACGAACATTGCGTACGTCGAATTTTCCTGCGTGTAAATCGGCCTGCCAAAAATTTACGACCAGATCGTAAGTTACCTCGAGAGGTAACGTACGAAAATTGCGTACGATTTTGACGTACGTCAAAGCAGGTCGATTTACACGCAGGAAAATTCAACGTAAGCAGTTTTCGTGCGCTCAGGTTTGTGTTCACTCGAGTAAATCGGGCCTAAACCATGCACAGGTGTGACAGGTAGACCTTCGCTGGGATGACGAGGAGTCACGTGTGGTACGGGCGTCATTCAGGTGTCAAAACAATGCTTAATAGAGGCGGGGCTTGGTTTTGAATTGATCCACCCATTCGCGTGTGTTTAGTACATATGCCAAAAACAATTGCTCAAACAACAGGATATATCATGTGATTTTGAAAACTCTCGGACGTTTCCGATAGCATCCACTATCTTTCGTCAGTGACACTGGAGAAACAACAAATTTATCTTATAAAGATATATCAATAGGTTTATCTTATTGTTTCTCTAGTGTCACTGACGAAAGATAGTGGATGCTATCTGAAACGTCCTACCGTTTCCAAAATCCTATACAGATGCTTGAGTAATTTTTTTCTCGTATCTTATTACCCGGATGTCTGACCTTCATCGACGCTGTTGATACCATATTTTGACTGCGCCACAAGTCTGTAGCCAGTTTGTACATACCTATCTTTTGGAGGCATGCCAAGTTGAGAAAGTCATCTATTTTAGATAAATCAAACTGGGGTCGTCCAACATTGATTTATTGGACCACGAGAAGAATAGCAGAACATGTTAAGCTAATTGTGGATCAAAATAAATACTAAGTCAAGACATTGCACATACGTGTGTGGCTAAATGGGTTTGTGGCCATGCCTGTTGCTGCATTCTAACTCTCTGGGTTCAGAACTCCAATCTGCATGCTACCTGTAGGGGTTGCATTCAAGAATTCTTTGCAAGTCCTAAAACATTTCCATCACTGTGTTTTATCATCACTGCATGTAAATTAGTCAACCTTCTTAAAATTTATTCCCATGAATTGTGGTGTTCACTAGTTTGTCCTTCAACCCTCTGTTAACCACTTGGCTGTAAATGGTACAACAGGGTTCAAAATACTTTTTTGTGGATGCCTGCCCTGGTGCAGGGAACATTCAAAATTACCTGCACTACACAAGTTTTACCAGCATCAGAACCACAATATTAACAAGGAACAGTCGTTGGGTCAGACACAGGAAACTGCCCAGAAAACTTGAATTCTTTATTCTACATTTGACAGGAGGTAATGGTCAACTAGTACAGCAAAATGTAGCCAGTGGCAAAAGTCCATATAAACTACAAGAGACCAAGTGCAGGTTAGATGTAGGAAGACATCAGAAACACCTGCACAGCTCCAATATTAAGGTGCATATGCAGGTGGTATTTCCAACCCTGCTATAAGGTGGCACAAGAAGCAGTGCAAGCCTGACAGGGTTAAATCTAGTAGATATAATTATACTATACTCTCATGTATCTAACCAGTGGAAAGCTTTGCGTTCCAGCTGGTTAATTTTGTTCAATATGGCTAAAGGGTGTTATGGAGTAGTCTCCACCAGACTAACTACGCTGTTTAACCCCCTGGACACGACGGGCC
>LZCU01154127.1:0-11493 GCA_001663935.1 Asymmetron lucayanum | reverse complement strand
GAGACCACCTGTCCATGGCGACTGCTTTGCCTGGGTCCCGCGGGTGGTCGCCTTGGGCAGGTTTGACTGTAAATCCTGATTATTCTTCAAAAACACAATACTCTGGGTAAAGTGTGTTGTATGTTAAACAATTATGCACAAGGTGTTCCCTTACATTTAAATATTGGGGTCTGCATTGGGGGGTCCTGATTACACTTAGGCCGCCAACACATGATGCTAAATTCAGGTGGTGTCTACTGGTTAACTGATAGCTGACTTTTTGAACGTTGGAGAAATGAGGTTATAAAGAGCCCTCTTTTTTGTAGTGACGGGCGGTGGTCACTGAAGGAACAAGGTGCATCAGCCCATCAGTTTTAAAGGGGAACATTTTGAAATTTGAACCCTTTTTACCCAATCTCCATCATTTTTGAGAGGCAGACTTTGGTGATACCTTGAGCTAAGTTTAATGTCTCTGGTAGAATTTCACAATGGTAGACGGCCACTTCACAATGCTGCATACTCACTGTTTACACCCCTTTTGCACAGAAGCATGATCGTGTTGCAACCGTTCTGCAACTCAAAATTTGATAAATCTTTCTACGGTTTTTCAAGGGTTCCTCAAAGACTTCCAAAGCTTCCCCATGGTTTTCCAGCCATCTTCCGGTGCACATGTTGGTCGCCATAGTTTGCCATAAAATTTTGAACAGGAACCAAAACATGAAACCAGTTGCGCAGCGATTGCAGAATGGTTTTTCAATGCAGACGCTGAATGAGTGCTCAGCAAGCGCCCAGCGATTTCAGCAGTCTTTGAAGCATTAGCAGCTGGTGTGTTACGCCAAAGGGTGGATATACCGGCTCAACTTACAGATTTCTCAGCAGTCTTTGAAGGCACGCAATTGTTTATGGTGGATAACAAAATTTTGTCAGTTTGAGCTGGTGTGCTAACATTACGCCCGAAGGCAGTTATACTGACTTAACTTACAGATATCAAGATACAGACACAGATACAGTTCAGGGCTTGAAATACTGGGTGCATATGCACCTTTGTGCACCTAAACTTGCAGCCGTGCACCTTCTTTTTAACTGTGGGTGCACTGCTGCACTTAAAAATTTTTTGTTATGTCACCTTTGGAAAATGTACCGCACAAGTTGTACAGTACTTCCAAAATTGGTGTGTAACTGTTGGAAAATTTACAAAAGGCATTGTTGTATGACTTGATTTAAATTTTGACATTAGAATTTAGATTCAGAAAAAGGTTGATAATTTGGTATTGCAGATATACTACATGATTTTCTGGTTGTGCACCCCAAAAATAGTTGGTGCACCTATTTTTTTTTTCGGTTAGGTGCACTGGTGCAACTATTCAGAAATATTAATTTCGACCCCTGCAGTTGCACTCAAATAATAACAGCGTTAACTTTTTGCATAGTTCGGGGAGGTGACAGCATAAAATCAATGCACATGTAAATTCTACACACACATACGCACACACACACATGTAAACAAAGCAACATGCGTGCCCCCCTCCCCACCCACTCACTCATATTCTTTGTTCACAGCTAACAGGTTCTCTCTCAGCTGATCCAGGAAGACCTTGGATCTCTCCCCCGAGCTCTCCCCGCCCTCCATGCCATCTCGGAGCTGTGAGAAGACCCTGCCGACGCTGCCACGGAGGCGCTGTGTCGTCTGGATAGCCTTGGAAATAGTTTTGAGATTTCCCTCGATGTCAGCCATCTTGGATTTTCCCGTCATGCTCCTCGTGGCGGGAAGTTCAATTTAATATTGATAGTTTTGGGGAAATGGAAAGATTCTAGCAAGCCCCCCCCCCAAAAAAAAAGACAAATCAAGCTGCATCAGGACTGTTCGATACGAATATGACAGAAAGCCTGATACTGTGAAGATTTGCATGTGAAGAATCAAGGTCAATGTCGACTTTGGATTGTTATGATATTTGGTATGTGAATAGTTACTGACGTCATGAAGAAGACGTTCGATTTTGGTTCCCCTAGCACCTTATTCTGCTACTGCAGTTAAACCTCCTGTTTTGATATATCGTGTTCTGAGCATGCTGTGTTCGTGATTTTTGAGTGGAAGGTAGCTCTTAGGATCGAGAAGAGGTGGTGCAGGTTTGAGTTCCCTAGTAGCAATAACGGTACTGCAGGGGGCGTTTTCGCTTCAGACTTTCGAGAAGTAATGGCTATACCTTGGCGAGTTTGGCTTTGTAGATAACTATAACAACAAATAATATGTCTATATTCAAATTATGCAAATCAGTACTTAATTTGCATGGATAATGAGGTAGCCTTGTTAATCCAGTGTCTTCTATAGTTAGACCTTTAAACACATGGGTTGTGTAATCTAGAGAGAGACAATCATTATTAGGCATCAATTATACAAATTTGAAACAATGAAAGTAATTAATATATTTCTATGACTTCTGGTTTGTAGGCAACTGTGACCATGAACAATGTGCCTATATGCGAATTATGCAAATCTTTGCTTCGTTTGCATACCTAATGAGGCAACTTTATTAATCCAGTGTTTTCTATAGTAAGACCTTCAAACACATGAATTATATAATCTAGATGGAGACAATCATTATTAGATGTGACTAGTTATGGAAATGTGGACATACTTTGGATAATGTATGAGTACATACGAAACACTGAATATAGAATTCTATCAATGAAGATTACATCACCTCACGGAGGTCTGTTTTCTTCGAACACTTGTTTCAAATTTGTGACAAAAATGCCTGCAGTTCTAAGTAAATCTACCAGGGCCCCAAAGTTGTAATGCCTCTTTCTACGTGCAAAGCCTATCTGTGTCAAAGGCTATCTACCACTCGTATTGTTTCATGTAACGTTATATCAGATCTTATAAAGACTCACGAAACAGATGTTTAAGACCTAACCTACTCTAGTAGCTACTGACCGTCAGCTGACAGCCGGCCAATCGGCTGTGAGATCTGTCTCAGTGAGATGGAGGAAGTTAGTTTTTTTGTGTTGGATGACGGATGGTTCGTAAGTTCGATGATCTAGAGTTTGATGTTCCTGTAATGATGCCTTTTTTGATAATGCACGAAAATATATGGGCTTTAAGGAATATGATTACGACAGATTTCATCCTGATTTACCTTAACACCACTTAACAGCAATCCAAAATATGATAGTAATGAAATTAGTAACAGCTATTTTGAGGTCAATTCTCTGAGGTTCAAAGGTTTGTAGGTCAGATGAATCATGTCAACAAAAGGAAGAAATGTTTTTGTACAACATAAACAACATAAAATGAGAAACAACCTCGTGTTTTTTCACACAGTAGGTTAGAATTACTATCCGTTTCTCCTCATGACCTTATTGTAATGGTAATCAATTCTTAGTAGACAAACGTAGGTCTTAATGAAGACGTTGTTACTGTAGCTCGCAGATGGCAGATGAAGAACGCACAGACCGTAATAAAGTTTGGCCCACAGGCAGCAGAGTTCCCGCCAGTCACTCCAGTTCAATACTCTACTCAATAAATCGGGCGGATAATGAGACGGGGGGAACTCGGAAATGTCACCAGTATGGCCTCGGGCAGTGACACATTTCACGCTTTATGTACTCGGATCGTCCAAGGAACGAAGGGGGATTACAAATTAAGACCGTATTCCCTGTATGACTTCGGCAGAGGTTTCTTAGCGGCGAGACTGTTGGTCATCCCATCACTGCCGTAAAAGCAGCCGAGAGCTGTAATCTGCATACAGAAAACGGCCAACTTAAGACATCTAACGATCTTTCAACTTAATTGGAAATTGATTCGGATATCAAAATTGCAGAGGCCCTGTCGATTCAGACTTATTACCGTTAGGACGGCCTTTCGCCACATTTTATCAATTTCAGTTGGTAAAGCTAACTTAAAGTTTAGTGATCAATCCAGTTTCCCCTCATGCCACTTTACTGTAACAGTTGCTGTTGGTAATACTTTATTATCAGTAAAAAGTTGGTGAACATGATTCCGTCCATTGTATCTAGTTGTGCAGCCCTATGATTAACTGTGTTAATCTTGGTTATGCAGACTAACGGAAGGAGACAATGCTCTTTGGAAAAGGATTTCCCTAACGTCATTGGATTCAGGGTACTCGTGACAGAAACTATATTTAAAAAGAAGGTTTTTTCAAGATGCTCCAACTGGATATTTTGATTTCATGACGTTTTTATTAGCATGTCCCTTATGTTGGCTGCTTGAAACTGTATTGGAACATGGTTGAGTGAATCTTTTTACGCGTCACTTCCCTTGATGGGGTAATTCGGTAAAACATATTTGTAGTTATGACCCCCAAGAGACACACATGATTTGCATATTTATTAAAGTTGACATATATTGCCCTGATGGAGAAAAAGTCTTCGCGAAATGCCTCCATGGTTGACCTAGCGTGAAAACATATTGGCCCACGTCAACAAGATTAGAAGCATGCCTCTCCTGGCGCCGGATCGCGAACCAGGTTTCACGTAGCATACTTCAACACAACACAAGGTGTCTCTGGGGCCCTCTTTGATACTGTGTAGGACCCGCGGTGGCGCCGAACGAACGTGACATGAGCGAAGTGTCAGACTCCAGCGGTTTTTGTTAAAATCGACACTAGACTGATGGAAAGCAGAATCTTCCAGAAGAAAACTACAGGCAGTCTCCCAGCAAGGCTGCCAGAACAAACATCAGATAACAATGTTACGCTGTGTCCTTCNCATTGCCTGTGGTACAGGAAGACTACGCTCTTCCATCTTTCCTTATCTCGACTGTCGTCAGACAAGAGCCAAAATCTTCTGCGAGTGTTGGATGACCTTATGCAAAGAGACTACGTCTTTCTTTCTTTCATGGTTTGTATATTGTGCCAGTTCGTTGCTATTGGCGACAGCAAGCTTCTAGATGCCGTAAAACCTAATAACACACAGGCTTTGTTTTGTACCATTCCGTCGAAAAAGGTTTCTCAAATCCTTTTCTGGAAAATCGCCCTGAGCATATAGCATTAACACAGTGTTAGACTTTTTTTTCTGTCTGTATCATTTGCTGATAAGCTCACGATCTGTGGAAGGAAGCTCCTACCAAGCATCGATAAGTTAGAACTTCATTTTTTTTTCAGAAAGTTGAAACATAAACCTTATCTTCTGTCAGCGTACAGTCATTTCTGTATACCCCAACCCTGGCGAAGAAAGTACTTCATCTCACTTATTGTGACAAAATGCCAGGTTTCTTCACCAAACTGGCACGAGCCACCCCTCCGAGAAAACACCGCACAGCGTAAGAACGCACAACGGAGGCTCAGGGTTGGGAAACAACACATCTGCTTTAGTTCCGATCTAGAGAAGTTCTTTTTCATGCACAATATTATAATTACTAACGCAAAGACATCCAAAATTGACCATTCTCCGATGATATCGAAGGTAATTCCAACAGCAAAATACTCAGTTCATATCTCGTGGTTTGAGATGGAAAGATGATGCTAGAAAGAGCATGAAGGATGACAAGTTCCTGAATATTTGTACTTTGTTCGATACCGCATTATTGAATGCATAATCAATGTTTTGTTATCTTCGATATGAGTATGATAAATATGATGACTTTAAACGAAAAAAAGTACCGTGGCTGACATGGATATGCGTAAAAAAAAGAAGCTAACTCTACAAAAGTTCCAATGGAACCATAGCTTACCTTACACGGTCGTGGAGTTTGTTAGTTGGTTGTAACCGAATACCAGTTCCTTATTGCTTAATCGATTCAGTAGAGCCTTATGTTAAACCGTTATGAAGACAAGAACTGTGTAAATGCCCACAAAAGGGCGGCCCTCCTGGTAGAATATGTCACAACCCAGTTGTTTCAGCACTGGTACTCTCTACCACACCGGAGGTACACGTTGCGTATTGGTCTTTTGCTCAACTCTAAGAGGTCCTTCTCCTTTGACTTAATAACCTTTAGGGCCGACACGACTTTTCCCTACCATATTGTGAGAGAACTCATCACGTTGAGTTAGTTTAAATGTCAGTCCCTAATGAGTCGTCCTCTTTTCCTGCCCAAATTCAATTTACTTTCAAACTTGACCTTGTTGCTTAACTCATAGAGCTTGGTACGCCTTTAAAATCTTAAGAACACGATAAGGAGTCGGTATGGGATAGGGTTCCTTTCATGAAGCTATTCATCACTTGATATCCGCCGAATGTCTACAGCCAAAAGACTGCAGGGTACCAGGAGTTACGCCCTATTGGTCTCTGGACACTTCGCTGGCGCCGTGTGCCCTCACAGAAACATCGGCGCTAAATGGGTTATTTCATCTCACGTATTTCATCTAGCAACCATGTTTCTTGAAGGGAAGTATTGCATACATCGTCTGGACAAGAGAGGTGTGTTTTCATTCTTTAGTGTGGGTGCAATGCAATTTTTTGCTGTGTATTTTATTGGACTAAAGTTGCTTTGGCATCGGAGGTCACGTCTGAACTCATGAAACAAAATGGTGTAACATCAGTTACCTCTGGTTGTAGATAATAAAAAAAAATGGTACGAAAGTATTCAAACACACATAAATATAAAGACGTTGTTCAAAATCAATTTTATTACGTTTACAAAGTTATGGGAACAGATGGCAACAACTTACGCAGGCAGGGTATAAAAAGACTAGTATAGTGCACACAAACTGTCAAATTTTGATAAACAGATTAATAAATATAAAAATCACATGTAATCTCCAAGTCAACATTTGCAACCACATAAGGGTCACGTTTTGTAAGTTATATCCATCCATCTTTGTTCGATCTGTTTCCAATTAAAGAATGGGTGTGCACATTCGGCTCATCTAGCTTTCATTGATGCGCTGTATATAGGTTTTAATCATTAATTTTGGATGCGGATTGTAATGATGAAAAATATAGATATCGTTCTCTTATTCCAAACAAAGTGCGCACGACTCTCAGACGCTTATACTTTTGCTTTCCATGAATTAGCATCTTTATGGAAACCACAATGGAAGACACCGCGAAAGGTTCAAACAGTCTTAGCTGAAAGTGAAACGACGTCGGTTGTACATTAGAGTCGGAGTCGATGTCGACATAAGGTACCTATTCGCTGAACAGCGACCGCGAAGCGACCAAAATTGAACGTATCTGGCCTTTGTGTTACAACTGCAATTGTGATCAATGATGTAAAATATGCCTTAAAAGAAAAGAAAACAAAACAGAAAATATCATCGAAAACGTGTTCTTTATCGGTGACATTCGTTCAAACCATAAGATTTGGATTCGTTCATCGATAGCAGCTGAAGTAGAAAGGTAGTGATCAAAAGAATGAAGAACAAGAAAAGTGCTTTAGAGATTATTATTCAGTGATGATACCTTCATAAGATCGGACCCTTTTCGTAGGGATATGCCAAGACCTACTTTATCACTCCACCAGAGTATACATTTAGAAATGCCCTACATACAACGAACAATTGACGCTTGCCTCTCATTGGGGCTCATCAAATGCGGTCCCTCCGCGGAATGAGGACCGTGCCATTAATCAGCTGTGACAGGATGACGACACAGGGGTGCTGACATCGGTCTGCTTTACTATCAATTAGGACGAGGATATTCCCCTGGTCCGCCCGGAGGCACGCAGGGATGCGGATGGGTAGCCCGAATGCCAGCCTACGTCAGCTCCGATAAGAGCTATTAGAGTGGACATAAACTGCACCACAGTGGAATTCCGTGCAACAGAGGGCCTGGTATTAGCGTCAGTTACTGTCTGATAGATATGTCGGAGAAGGGAAGCAAAACGAAGTTTTACGTTTTGTATTACAATAATTTCATTAGTTCAGAAAAGTGTCATTAGCTGTCTTGGTTCAAAATAGTTTATTAGATTTGACCTCCTAAGACACCAAAAGACCAAATTATTTGTCTACTTACAAAAACATGTCGTTGACCTAGATCGAAAGAAAATCAGGTGTCTTTTCCATGGTTTAAACTTGTGCCACTATCGATGGTCTGTTCACTTGGTGATAGCTGTTATCTTCACTACAACAGTGCCTGGTTTCCTAAGATAGAAGATTCCATACAATTCGCGAAGCAAAAGTTTTGATAGAGTTTTCAAACCATTCAGAGACTCCGACACAACGTTCTCAGCACAATGTGATGGTGAGCCGTCTAAACGTATAAATGATGTTGGACCAAAATAGACACCTTTTAATAGAAACATGAAGAGACAATATTTGCCTTATCCGGCCAAGTCAACTTCCTTTGCATTTTGCATCCAATGGAGATGTTCTCGGATCCAAACAGAGCCAAACTTCTTTTACGGTTAATGATGTTAGTTCCCGAGTGTAAGGCACTCGTATACACTTGAGATCAAGTACAAAGCCTGACGTGATTTATTGGAGGCCATGTTGATTCAACGGCACATATATGTCAACAGTGCTGAAGTATTTTCTCTATCAGTTGTTGCGCCCTGAAAGTCGAGGACTTCCGTCTCAAACTGTGCTGCTGACAAATTCCACAGCACTAGCTATCTATGTCGTGTCGTGTCGTGTCTGCGAATGTCACATGAAGCTGTTAAATCTTCGAAACTACATCGTGCTAATTCTTCTTTTAAGTCTAGATATAATTTGTAAGATAATGCGTACGATATTACACAGTGAGTTAGCAGTAAATGGTCTTTCTGCAGTTTAAATGCTTGTGACTGTTTCTTGTTCTGTAATCTGGAAAGATGAGAGAGGGAGAGAGAGAGAGAGAGATTAAATGACGTTGGACATTTTCTATAATTATTCTACCAAGTGTTGCTAACTACTGTAGCAATCTTCTAGCATGATTCACCAACATGTACCGCAATGTACCATGAAAGTAAAACTAGCTTTCGCTGGGTTATCTTAAGCACAATTTTTTTCTTATTCAAGAGAAACTGTCTTATGAACAAATTGAACATTGTGATGAAAGGTTCTTTCTTGTTCAGAGTATAATCGATGTCGTTATATTGTAATCATCCAACTTGGGGTCAGTACCTTCACACAGATAAGTAAGCAATGATTATGAAACCTTCTACATTTGAGTCCTGAACCTGTTTTTAGCAGAGTCTCACGTTCGCGTCATTATTCCGAACACCATGCTTGGGAGACAGACATCTCCCAGCGGGTTTTACAAACCGCGCTAAATCAACTACATGTACAGAATCTCACGTAGTGAAGCATGGGCTTCACAAACTGGGGATCTCTGATGCTAGGGAATATCAGTATGGTTGCACAGGCCCTATTTCTCTGTTTATTTCGAGGAGAATGTCCCAAGAGACAAGTGTTTGACAAGAAGATGCCTTTCGGAGTCACGGACGCACCACGCGTAAATGGGCAGACTCTGATACATGTAGTGTCCTGGTAGTTGAGTTCTCATGATGTTCAGATTTAAGTCCATAATCTCTAAGCAGATGGCGGGATGGAAGATCATGAGCTTCTCTGAATCCCTCGTTTTCATTGCCACTGACCCCCGCCCAACAGAGGGAAAGATCAATGTTATTATTAACAGTTTGCAGCGTAGGTATGAATTACTCTCTGTCAGTATGGCTTGGCACCCAGCAGAGCATGTTGTAGTGTTGTTGAACGTCACGGATATTTACTCTCCAAGCAGAGTTCTGGGTTGGAAGATTGCGATGTTATTCTGATTGCCCCCGTTTTCAGAGTAACATCGCAATCTTCCAACCCAGAACTCTGCTAGGAGAGTAACGGAAATTGGCCGCTTGAAAACAAGGTGAAATATTCGTATGGGTGTTAACTGGGCACGGTCACGGAGAGGGGCAAAGGCATTTTTGTGTGAATAGAAGTACGTAGTGAAACGCCTGGTCGGGGCCTGCTGATGTTGAATAGGCGGGTGCCACTGTACTCATTTCATTATGTTCAACGGAAAAGGGGTAGCAATATTGGCATGGTGGTCTTGTGGTTAGGGTTTCGACTCGGAACATTCGGACCTGGTTTGCAATTACTGACAGGCCAGTATGTTGTGCCCTTGGCAAATGCTCTACACCTATCCCTCACTCAACTCAGGTGAAAATGAGTTTCGGTTAGGGACAACCCTCGGGTACGACGTCATATGGAGGTCTCGTGTTTGACGACAGCCACATCTCAACCACGTTAAAGAAACCACCACACTTATAAAAAAAGTAGGGGACCAGGCCCCGGTGTGTGTGGATCAAATAAATCAGTCTAGTTATGCAGCTTGTGTGTTACGCCTTGAGGCGGTTTACCGGGTATGAAAATCAAACAAACAAGTGGTTCGAGGAAGTAAAAAATCTCAAGGTTTATGTCCCACAACCAATTTAGTATGTCGAACCAGCTTTGTGTCGTATATACTGAGAAAAATGCACCTAAGTATGAGTTGGGAAGCAGGTCGTTTATTTGACTCTAGCGTGATAATGCTTTGATTTAACAGCTGGCACATTTTTGCTCGGAAGTGAATGCTACTCGACAGCCTGGTTGCATCGCCAGGCCTTGTTGTTGATGATGTCGTTTCAGACAAGTGTCATACCAAAGATCTGACTATATCAGTAGACGTATCTACATGTGTGTAACGGGTAAATGTGTTCTTGATATGATGTATTGGACGAAGTCACAAAGGCCACCTAGCCACAGGTAATTCAAACGTTGTTGATGTAAGGAAACAAGGAACGCTCGCGGTCATTTGTATGGCGTCAATACGCCGTTACTCAGTTTTCAAGGACTTTGAGGGAAGCCGCAGTGTATCATGGATGCCAGATGTTGTCTGATAACTAACGGTGATATATGGACCGGTGGCCAAACGGTAACTGATACTCCTCTTTAATCAAATACGATTTATCGTAAAATAAGCCGTTAAGGGGCATATTGTGGCTACTACAACGTGATGATAATGCAAACAGGAAACTTAATTCCTTCTAAATCTAATAATGGCCACTATGATACTGTGGTGCCCATGCCGACAAGGAAATGGTGGTTGTATATGACTTACATGCGTTCATTGGCATTCAGCCTTTGGGGAAATGTTAGAGATGCCATGGGATTTTAGGAACATATTACTGGGCTTGTTGTTATCGCAAGGCATGCTCTGGAAGGTTTATCAAAGCAAAACGCACTTAGCCCTGCGTGTGCCTACAGGAGAATAAGAGGGTATGCTCGCGCATGATATGAGGATATTGCCACAGCACTCTTCTTATCGCCACTCAACATAGTATACTTCTGATCAAATTGTCAGTTAGGAAAGAGGTCCATTCATGCGGCGAAGGCAGAAAGCAAAGATAAAGAACTTTTGGACTGTTGTTTTCTACGTCAAGGTAGGGATCTTTTTAAAAGTCCTTATGGGCTCTGCTATATTTTATCTCGCCATAACGTCAGCTTCTGCAGAGGTTTCAATCACAAGTTTGACGTTTTTTTTCTTCAAAACTTCATAGCGGGAAACAACATAAAGTTAGGTAGAATCAGTGTATTGACGAATAATTTACGCACGTTACACTGCGCGAAAACCCAAATTTCCGGGAGTTTACGGACCTGCACA
>LZCU01153886.1:1123-11126 GCA_001663935.1 Asymmetron lucayanum | reverse complement strand
TCACCCAGTCGACATTTGTTTTACTTTGCATACAGCTTTGCTCTGCTGGCCCCCAAGCAGTGTGCCACATGTCAGCATGTCGTGGACCTCCACCGCCCCTGCTCCGCTGTGGATGACCTGATTGTCCAGAGGGTGGCAGAGGCAGGGCACCTGAGGTGTCAAACAAAGGTCAAGCATACATACTGAATGATACTGCACAAGTTTTTACAGTTTACATTTAGAAGTGTTGTGTTATGCTGCTTAAAGTGGTAAGGACAAAATGCATTAAACATTTGGGTCTAGCCTAAATAAGAAAACTGCTATGGTCTTCAGTCTGCATCTTTGCATTGGCATCCTGGTGACGTAACCACATTAATGACCAAGTGCATCAAATTTGTAATGGTTCACTGGTAGGATAGAATGCTGCAGCTTAATTCACACTATCCATATTGCATCTCCACAAGGCTGTGTTGTATGCCTTGAGTAGAGGTCTGCTCAACTGAAGGGTTTGTATGAGTGTTGCAAGTAATGAGATTATTGGAAAAGGGGGGTGGGGGGCACAACTACAAATGGGTACACATTAATTGACTGAAAGGAGGGAGAAGAGTCCAAATCTTTCCAGACTGCCCATTTTGGAGATTTTGAAATAAACGGCCCTGCCAGTCTCGAGAAAAATGGCTAGGAAATGATACAGGTGTTGAAAATATTTCATAATATTTAGAATCTTTTAATAACAACCTTTTCACATTAAAGCTACTGTTCACATCGGCGTAATTCAGTCTGTCTTATATGCACTTTTCTGTGAAGCCCTTATGTTTTTAATGTGTGTGTTTACCAGTAAGCCATTCATTCATTCATTTAGAATTTTTAATGGTCTTGATATATTTGTAGATTCATTTATGGAAACTTTGGCACAAGGCTAAGGTGGCAAAACATGAAGAGCTGTCTTCTTTTGGCATACCTCCCTACCTTTTCAAACATAAACAGTATACCCAACAACTATTGTATGCTACCAATCAAAACCAGTATTTCAAAGTGAACGATATTAACACATGATGATGGCACCAATAGTAGTAATTATGGTGCCGAATGTTAGTAATGCTAACATGACAGCAATAGCACATCATCCTGTTGACATCCAGGTGAGCAAAGATGAGGCCAAGAAGCTGCAGGTGTTGGCGGAGGAGGGAGGATGTGCCAACTTCAGGGCTTTTGAACCTGTGACCATCAGACATCTGGAGGAGGACGATGATGACCATGATGTGGTATGGGATGTACATGTAGCTACAATCATCATGTTTCTATTTGGTGCGGGATCTATTTACACAGATTTATTACTTTTATTCTCTGTTTCTTGAAATCCATTGTAGTTACTACCAGTGACATGCTTCAGCAGGTCTCAGAAAGCATGTTTTGCTAAAAGAGCTACTTTCAATTTGCTCCAAAGAAGCACCTGTGAAAGATGTTCAAATAATGATTTTGTGCAACGTTATTTCAATTGAACACATTTCATTTTGTTTTAACTGCTTCTTGTCAAATCTCACAAAACATACACACACCTGTTTTTGTTTCAACAGAAACTCATAATCTTAATTAGGAGAAAGCACACACTTTTTTCTAGAAGTCAGTTGTGATAAATGATATATCATTTAGTTGTAGAGGGAATATTGGTAGGTAGACCTAATTTAGCTATGCCTTGTTCATTTACAAACAAGTAAGAAAGCTTGCTTGTTTCCAGGAGAAGCAGAGATGTCCCTGCCCAGGATATGGTTCAAGTCACCTGCCAAAGCTGCTGAAGCAGTATCATGGCTTCAGGTGAGTTATGCAGCTGAACCTACCAGCTAAAACTAAAAGCAAGTCAATGTACCATGTAAGTATTTATCTGGCAAGAATGTAGGTCCATGTGAGATACAAGCCCTTTCTTTGTAATGGCAGTCGTGTACTATGTACATGGGATTTTGATAACATCAGAAGAAGTCTCCAATGACTTTTCCTGGGCATTACTCATCCCAGCTGCTCTATAAAGGAGTGTAAGCACCTCATGTTCTGGTCCCTCTTGTTGTTCAGTCCTGTGCTACCTCCCAGGCAGATGTCAGGCCAAGTGTTAATCCCCTCTAGAGGACAGATATCTAGCAGGCCACCCAACACTGGTGAAAAAACAACTGCAACATAGCCTTCTCAGAGCTGGATCCCTGTCCCTGGGCCCCTTCCTGTAAATCCGGGTTACACCAGAGCCAAGTAGTTCCTGTCTGGAGCTATGCACACATCACCTTCCCGGCACCTTTCCCAACCCTCCCTGTACTATTACATGGACTCTGCACATCCTTGAACCAGCCGCTCCCGAGATCCCACAGACCAATCCCACTTCAGAACAGGTCACAACATCCTGGTTACGGGTCCTGGAGACATCTTCAACCACTCATATTGGTTCTGAGACCAGTAGATGTGCATCTCTTTTTGTTACTATGTTAGTCCCACATTTAATTAAGATCATACAAATCTGATCAAGGATGGGAAAAGATGTTTGTTCACTCCTTTTGTTGCCTTACTTTTAAATGATTTGTATATAATTTGCCACGGAATGCCATTATACTTTGTGCACAAAATTGGCAGTGTGTCATGTTGCTAGTTTTCTCTAAACTTTCAGTTGAACTGCAACAAATATTCAGACTATGTTGTGTCCACAGGCACAAAGTACATCTTGCTTTTTGAGTGCTTTTAGTAATAGTTGTTAAAATGTCTTAGACAGTGGTGGCATGGTTGTTTGTAGCAAAGCTTCTGAATATCTCAGGGTTTCGCGACTGCTGGCCACAGTTACACACACACTGTTTTTCAAATGCATCTGCATAGAGCACTTCCACAGTGGTGTCAGATTAAACCACATTTGAAAGTGTTTGCGATAGCATAGGCTACATTGTATAATATGTCATAGCACTTTTATCAAGTTAGTTTTGTTAACACATGATTATTGATGATTATTCTTTGAAAAGAACTTTGTGGAATAAAAGGATCCCATTGTAAGTACCGTACAATACCCTGGTATTGTGACTGTTCATGATCCAGTGTAACCAACCAGAGCACATGCATGGTTACTAACAAAGGTAGAAAAAAAGTTGCCACTGTATCATACGATTTACGCAATACCATCTTATCTGATGTTGCACACTGGCTCAATCAAGGACATGTAATGTAGCATATGTGCTGCCCACCCTCCTGTGCCAACCAGATAGGGACTTTGGGGATCCACCTGAAAGTTTTGGGTCAATCTTCCTGAAAATGTCAATCCCTTATTGAGACCCACGAGTTACAGCTCAATATGGCATTTCACCTGGTCCAGTGGTTTTCTATAGTCCATATTACTCCTGTTGCTATCTCGTATTCATACCTGTCAAGTTTATAAAGTCTCTGAGTCGGAGATTTGTCAAGGAAAGGGCAGCACAGAGTCACTGGGCTGTGAGCGAATTGGAGCCGTGCAATGTGGGGCTTTGTACAAAATTGAGGCTAGACTGGGGGCTCAAGACCAATTTCGTACTGTGTGCCCAGAAGATTTAGGAGACTTTGCTTCAGCATGGATTCTTGACATTCTATAAGTAAAGGTTATCAACTTTTTATTCAAACGCTTAGAGCAAAAAAATTAACTGCAGCACTTCTTTGGAGTCATCTTCCCTCTCCTTTATGTGAATTTGAAGAAGATTAACTATTTTGCTGTTGAGCAATTGGTTCATAATAATCTTGTCAGTGATAATAGCTATTTGTTCTGATATTGGCATTTTTATATGTTCCTTCAAACTGACAATATGTGTTTCTATCCTACCCTGGAAACTGTCTGACTGCCTGAAACATTAAGATTCCTAACGGTGAACTGCATGACATTCATGTAACATTCGAGTTCAGACCATATGCCAGAAGGTGCCAACAGGGTCCCAAGTAAGGCAAGATCTGCTCTAAGGGGATAACTCTGATGGTATTGGGTCAATCTTCCCGAAAGTGTCAATCATGTGCTTAGGCCCTGGAGTTCCAGCTGACATGGCATTTCTCAAGGTCCAGCAGGTTTCTATAGCAGACATTACCCTTGCCACCTTCTTTTATCTCCCTAATATTCTACAGACACAGTTGAATAAAGCCCTCTTTTCTACACAGTGCTCTTTATCTTAGGAGACTGCAGAATGCCCTTGTCCCTGGGTTTGCTTGCTTTCGAATTCTGCACCAGCAACCCTCACAGTCAGTACATGTGAGCGTTCAAGGTCTTCCATCTTGAATAGACATGATTGTGTTTTAATCCCTCTGAACTTGTCTGTGAAGGCTTCAGGTTTCACAAGTGCTAACATATGTACTATAGGACTATATAGTGGAGAGGGAGGAAGCTGAGTCCAGACATTGGACATGACCATGGTCCTGAATCAGCAGCATCTGAATCAGAACCTTGGACAGGACTCAGTTTTACTGCTGAATAGAAGTTCCATTGTTTGGCAGATGTAACAGTAACCTCAAGTCACATAATACCACCACTTAACATTGATCCACCACCTTGAAGAATCGTTTTCAAACAGAACTCTGGTGCAACAAGGTTTGTATTCTTAAGATAAGCTGGAGTACATACCTGATGGTTGTTGCAACAGAGTTCTGTTTAAACTCTCTTTTTGTCAACGTGGCATATTAGTGATACCTAGTGGAAAAATGTGAATGGAGGTCATATGAATAGCTGCTCCTATTGCAACCTCTGTTGCACTTTACTGATGGGAACTGGAATCTGTCCTTTGTTGTGGACGTTAAGCCTTTGGTCCTGTGATGATGTACCTAGAGAATGAGGTGCTTGTCATGGGAAAAAACTACCCTGCAGAAACAGTAATTATACTTCACACTGTGGATAAAATATGCTGGTTTATTTGCCAACATGCCCTGTGAGTCAGTAGTGTTATAGCCAAGTGGTTATTTGGTACGGAAGGTCTTAAATTTAAACTCTCACTGCACGTGCACTCTTGTTTGAGGAGACGCCTCAAGCATGGTAAAGGCTGAGGGTCTAGCAACCACTCCCTCTAAAACCATGTTAATGCTGAAGAAAGAGCAATTCAACTTGCTGCCTTGTTTGCTACCATAAGCTACTGCTCTTTAGACACTTTAAAGGACTGTTAGTATTTCAAGAAGATGACAGTCTATACTATAGACAATCATCTTCTTCAAACTATACCGTGATATGACATTGTCCCTTTCCTTGGTGCTGAAGGAGAATTCCAGTGCTGTGCATAGAGAGCTGTTCATACTGTGAGAAAAAGGCTGTCTTTGCTTTTTATGTTGTGGTGCATGGTTTCATCTAGCAGATATCCAAGTGTAGTTGTCACAAGGATTTGATGGGTAGCTTATCCTTTTTGTTGCTGGTGTATTTTGTTGTTCAAAGTATGTTGTGACTTCATTTCAAACTTATGGGGATTTAATTATTTTTCATTAGGATTCATTACACAGTTTCCTTACACAACTACTTTGGCATGCTACAGGTTAGAACTGTGGTCCAAAGTCACCTTTTTCCAAAATTCACAACAATATTTGTACTATATGTACTGCAAAAAGCAGTCTTAGCCAGTGTCCATTGAAGCACAGAGCGTAGCTGTATGTTATTCACATTCCGATGATACCCCAGGATCACAAGTTCACCATGCACAGGTCAGTGTTCTCTGCCGGTCAGCCCAGTGCTTGAGATGTAAGTGCTGAATATTGGTTCTCCATCTAGCATGCTCCAGTGATTCTGTAGATGACACTCGGCCTGACCACAGTAACTATTGCTGACTGAAGTCAGGACCTTGCTTGCCAGCGGCTGGAATTTCCTGCTGTAATAACTTGTACCAAACTTGACCTCCGTCAAGTGAGGTACACCAGTCTTTCATCTGACTGTGCTGGGGCGCCTTTATTCATTCAGCAGATCCCAGCTTGTTTTATTCAAAAGACTCCAGTGATTGATGCCTTGTAATGTAGTCTACAAACATTTTATGGGAGAAAAGTCTGTTTCACGTTCCTTTGCTTTCCTACTCACTGATGAAAAGTAATACAGTGTGGCAGATAAAACTACAGTGACAGATATGAATACAGTAACATCAACAAGGAAGAGGAAGAAATTAGCTACAGCTACCTTTACAGTGCCTAGTTTGTAGATATCATAGCATTCCTAAGGTTGTTAGTGGGATGATAGTTACAGAAGGAAGTAAATAATTTGCAGTGTATCAGGGCCAGGGATAAAAGATTGGGGCGTATGCTCTACTACATATATAAGAAGGACAGACACTATCATTACATAGTCACATTCATTGATGTAAGCAAAAAAAGACTTTGCCCTGATTTTCCCCACAAACCTTCCCTCATCCCCCTCTTCCTTTCAAGCCTTGTCTAACCCATGCTCTCTAGAAAGGCACTGAAAGCAGGCCAAGAATTTCTGGGTATTTCGTGGTAAACTACTTCAACAATAAGACAACCTTGAAGACAAATGCTTCAGAGCTACCATTGCTAATCATATGTGGAAAGCCCCTGCTGTTTTTCCTGCATAGCATGCAAAGTGGGAAGGTGTGTCATGTGCTCAGTTAGAAGTTTAATCTTTCAATTTCCCATGGTGCCAGAGCTTATTGTGTTTTGTCGGTAACTTGTCACGGAGATGGGCAGGTTTCTTGCTAAAATTGGTTTTCTGCACAGCCCGCTGCCTAATGGCTGAGTCGACACTGGAGAGGTTGAGTCTTGGTATTACAGGATAAGTGCAAGGCCACTACTTTCATGACATTTTGTTCTCTTGACATTACTGTGAAATGCAACCTTTATTTTTTTCATTGCTCCCAGCACGATTGCCGTGCACCATTGATAATGTGTCCTTAGGAAAGGACAAGGACCTTAACTTTTATAACTGCTGAAGCATTTGATGCATGTAAAAGATGTAAGCTGTCAGTAGTAGCAAAAAACTGGGTAGGGCTTTTTGCCTTTAACATCTGGTGAATCACATTTGTTGCACATCTTAATGTCATGTATAGAAAGAGAGAATATACTCTGATTTTGAACTGGCATGTATTTTGCCTTATGATCTGATATCACAATATGATATTCACAAGTTTTTGTACTTCCAAGTTCAAAAATTTCCATATTTGTGTATAAACCAGGTATTCTGTGCCAGGCCCCCATACATGGACAATCCCATGACAAAATGGTCAATGGTGGATGGTTCATGATCAAAGGTGTCTTAACAAATTTTAGCAACTATTGAGACAGGGACTTTTTCAACTCTAGGCACTAAAATTAACATTTTAGGGTGGAAAGTAGGATCTAGCAATGTACATGTATATCACATGCAGAGTGCTACCCTGAAAAGGTACTGTTCAATAGAGTTGCTCAAAACTTCATCTATTTTCTTTTACCTTTGCAAAACAAAGTGGGTGGCAGGGCTCTCGCCAGCTTGAATTTTTTTCCGGCAGCCCAGTTTCCATTGACGGAAAAAAACTTCCAAAACGTCATGATTCATTAGAATTCGAATGTTTTTCTATACTTTGCCCCATGGTTTTGTAGATTTTTGACGGATTGGTTTTGAAATTTTTTCTGTCACAGACATCGAACTTGCGTGGATTCAAGAATCTAACGTTAGTAGTTAAATTGGTGTGGCCTCAGCTAACAAGACTGTACCCAATGTGCGTAAACTTGTAATGTTGCCATTTCTGTCACTTAAGGATGCAAAGTTGAGCTTGGATGTGGCACTTCCATGAATGAGGAGGGTACTGTGTGCTCAGTGCAATTAGGATCCGATGACATCACAGATCGGACAGGAAGTAGCATTAACCGAGAGCTCACCCAGCTTTACCACTTGTTATTCGATATATAAACTGTCATAAATCATCTATCAAGGTTTAGTCGAGTGGGCTCTCAACTTGTTCTGTCAGGCATTGTTACTCTCCTCTGTTCTGTCTTAGCTGAGGTTGTCAGCGAGGATTACATGTCAATCAGGAGCTCTTGTTATGCTTTTTGCCTTAGCGTGTAAGATGTATGTGTATGTTTCTCTAAGGCCATACCAAATCAATGTCTTGGTTCTCTGGTTTGCCCTCTTCCTTTGTTTCAGAATTGAAAAAAAAAGGAAAAAAAGATCATATGATATACCATGCAGCAACTGTATTGGGCAGCTCCAGCTCATTACCAGGGAAACCCTGGCAAAGTGAACATTTCAATCAATAAAGTACATATACTTTCAGCTATTCTTTCAAACATGTTTGGCATCAGAAGTTCAACAGGTATTGGTGTAAATGCCAACCAGTAACTCCTGATAGGTATTGTGGTACCACCACTGCCTACTGTTGTTAGATCATTTTTTTCTTTAAAACATCAGAAAAGAGATATTTCAAATTGGTATGGCCTTGAGTAGAAGGGGTACAACTGATTAGCAATTTTTCTCCATACTGTTATGGACAATTTCTTGATGTCAAATCCGCACAGCTGAGTCAGTTGTTCCATCCATCTGAAAGTTCTGGTGACAGAGCAGCAACTTCTGCCTATACCTGAATAAAGTTTATATCCTTTTGTAAACTTTGATCGTGGATGGAGGCAGTCAAATGTTCAAAGTTTGTGAACCCCCGACACTATTTGCGCTGCCCATCATCAGTGTATTGTTGTGATTCTGTAGGAAAACTGACCTAAAAGTAACCAATCACAGAGATCTGGCTCCAGTGCACAGACAAACTCTTCCGTGCCATAAATTTGGGGATGACATGTTGGATTAAGTGGTGCAGGCTGGCTGGGGGAGGACATTACAGATAGGCTGGACTGTGGTAACTGGATTAGGGCTCTTTGTGCATGAGATAAAGTGGGTGCCAGTGGACGGAGCAGTGGATCCATGATAAGACTGGACATAATGTGCTCAGGCGGTAATGTATCCTTGCCACTTGGCTGTCAAAGAAAACTAATTTTCTAGCTGGAAAACTTTGTGTGAAGGACCTATGAATGATGTGTTATTATTTTTTGGTATGCTGTCCGGCTTAGGTGGTTTTTGTTGCTGGGATCAGGGCGGGACTCCGGGGATGACATGGGGCGCTGGTGATAAGAGAAACCCATTTTCCACGGTCTGGACAAGGCAAACCTGTCAGAAGGGCTTTTGGTCAAGTCTGTAGTTGGTGATACAGCTAGCCACACCAAGTTTGCAAACTTCCTTGTCAAGGGCTCGATTATGTTCTTTTTAGTTCATTTTGTTCTTATGTACAGTATTTACATTTGAGGTACCTTGCAAGGCTCAGTTTGTATGTATTCAAATTTCTTAAGCCACTCTACAAGCTTGACGTGGTCTTCCAGCTCAGCACTTCAAGTGAAGACTTTGTAGTACCTCATAAAACTTTAACATAGCTTCAACTGTTGAGCATTGTTAAGTTACATACATGTATGTTGCTTGTGATAAAAGAAACTTTTCTGTATGATGCTGGGTTCTGTACATGGTTCTCCATTCTTCACTACAAGTTGTACAATGTGACTCAATTCTGTGAGATCTTTATTCATTTTTGGCCCAAAAGATGACTGAGCAGTGTCTTAATGCACAGGAACAAAATGGTACATCCAACTGCAGACTTGGCAAGTAAGATATCTCTCAATCTTCTGCACTGTGATGCAGAGGTTGTTCTCTTTTCTTGACCATGACACTGACTCTTGTTGATAAGGAAAAATCATTTTCCGGGCCATGGACATAACGCGGCAGCAAATCCAGTGACGGAGAATTTTCCATCCATGGCAGGATTTAGCCGCCTCCCTGTCTCGTGTAATCACAAATCCCTGAAGATGTCAGAAACTTTCTATGATCAGGAGGGACAGACTTGTTAAGGATCTGTTTTCGTTGCCTTTGAAGCAGTCTTGCAGGGTGAGTTACTTAACCTCCTCAGTCTCTGGGTATTTCTCTGCACCCAACTCTCTAATGCTTATATACCAGAAGGTTGTCAAATCCTGGCCTAGCCATCATTGTTATGTATCCTGATTGCACAATATGTTGATCTTTGAAGGAGACAACACCTCAATGAGTTTTAAGAGCCCA
>LZCU01153882.1:1906-12641 GCA_001663935.1 Asymmetron lucayanum | reverse complement strand
TTTTTTCATCTCAATGACTTTATAAGCCTGCTCATTACTTTACATAGCTTAACATATGAGTTGTTATTGCTTAAGTCCTTTAGGTGAATATACTCATCATATGCTATCAGCATGCCTTGTGATATCTTTAAAATTGCAGTCCAAGAGTTCCATAGTCAGTGGAAGATTGTAATTATTGGGGGCACATGCACTTGTGTGTGAAGTCTATCATATTCAGTGGTACTTTGCTTTACAGATTTTCAGAGAAACCTTCAATGTAGAATTTTAAACACACTGAATTTTATTTCTGTGTGTATAGTATAAAATCAGCATAACATTTCTATGTACAGTAAATCTTGTATTTCTTGCTCAAATCAAAGTCAGCTCAAACTCTTTTAGTCTGTAGAAACCCATGAAGTAGTCACATGAATATCATAGAACTTGTCAATACACCGAGTGTCCAGTTGGGCACACTTTTATACAAGATTCATGGTAAAAAGAATGGAAGCTGACAGCAGGTGAGCCCACCTAAGCCCTCAATTTTTGCCAATCCCCAAAAAAGCCTAAAAGTTGCTCCATACATCAGACGCTTCTTAGAGTTATGGAACTGAAGCAGCCCGTTTCAAAGCAGACTTGTGAGAATTTCTGCTGGTAACTGTCAATCTAACAGTGAGGACAGATGTTTGACTCATGACAGCGTTCACCACTTGCACCCCACACTAGTTAGGACTGCAACTGTTGAACTATCAGCTGTTCAGTTGGTGGAGTGTGGTCTTGGGTTAAATGACATTCTTTCTTGCCCATGCATGAGTTAACCTTCACTCTGCGGCAAGTGCTTCGATGATCCTGTTTTAAATTGATACATACAAAGTCATCAGTAAGAGAGTTAAGATGTCGTGTGCACTTGCAAAGTGGCCAACTATTGCACTGTGACAGTTCAGTTCACATTTTCATCAATGATATGTGAAAGATTTATGACGCACTTTTGTGGCAGTTTCCACCCAAAGATGATGTCAAACAGTCATGTTATTGAAACACTTTCAGCCTTATGGACAGGACTGCTCTACTTTATGATCCCTGCAGCTGAACGACTGCCTACTTGTGCATACCTCAGCATCCCTGGTGCCACGTAACTGACACTCATGCGGTTTTGCAGCGATCCAATCTCCCAGATCAATTTCAATTGAGTGGCAAACACGATCCCTTCGTGTATTTTCTATCCCTTCCAAACCCTCCGCTGGCCATTTGGCATCTGGAGTGGCATTGGGGTCACATACGGACAGCCGTCCCTGTAAAACATTTTGTTTCATTCTGGACTAAATCTATATTGGCCTTAAAGTTGTGGGCTTAACGTTACCACAGGTTTATGAGTTTGAGGCATGATGTGGGAGGCGAGATTGATGGTCCTTCTTTGCTCTCGAATGGCCCATCAAGTATTTCTATTGACCCTGAGATTTGCTACAATCCTGCCCGAACACTTGTAAAATAACATGGCTGCCTGCTGGACTGTGTGCTTGGGGCTGGCCCAGGTGCTGAATGGCGTGTTGCTGTCTTGGTGGGAGAACTCCTTTGCAGTTCTGTAAAGAAAAAAGATAAGAAAAGAAGATAAATGCCTTTTTATCTGTTGGGAAAGGAATTAATTGTACTGAGGCAGTAGAACATTTTTCCAAAATAGTGGAGAAAGGCTCATATTACTCAGTTATTATAATGTTAGTGCCCATAAAGTTGCAGACTTGTTTTTTTTATTAAGTTCAATGTAGTAGACATGGGAAGTGCCATCATTATTTCTCAAGACCATCTATGGTAATTTTCTTTTTTTATTGTCATCAAAAACTCATAACTGATGGGTACAAAGACAGCATTCCAAAGAGAGCTATCACTCTTCATGGTTTTGGAAAGGTAGAATCATTATCATACTGTGGCTAGTTGGCATGCAACTAGTCAATATGATTAAAAGGATGTACAGACAGTGCCAGCAGCATAATAACTTGATGGAGCCAGACAGAAAATGAATTTGTCTAAAATGTGTCTAGGTTTTCTTTGGGCACTCACTCAAGTGTAATGGTAGAGACAAACTGTGATTTCAGCACACTCAAGAGAACTGAAAACTAAGAAGCCAGTCATTGGTATTAGTCTGGCATTACCAATTGTTCAATAAAGCTATTGACTGTTTGTTGCTGAAGTTGCTGAGCATTTTGTGATATTTAGCTGCCGCTTCCTTGTAAGCACCATCAGATAATAGTCTATGGAAGCTGTTTTCTTACAGACGTGATAGAGACAGATGCCATGTACTGTTGTATATTCTGGTAAAATGTATGTAGGATAGTCCCTTTTTGTCTATATGTAAATGTTACAATGGACCACAGCTTGCAAGATAATATCCTAAGGATTGCCACCCTGTCCAGTAGCTTGCCAGTTGGTTGAGTGACATCATGGAATGATTCAAATACTCCACTTCTGTTTGGTCCAGAAGCAGTGCCGGTAACGACTGGACCATACACACTTCTGAGAATGCGGTAATTACATTTTTCTTCCTTCTGCCAGTTACTCTAATGATTACATTCAATGCATGCTACACGTTCAACTGTTGATCTCACATAGACCATCTGTTGAAGGTAATGTTAAAACCATTTGGAAATGTGCAGTCTTAAGTACAAATCCGGCACAATCATCACCCACCTGATACCGCTGATCAGATGCCTAAGCATTACTGCAGTGCGCAATGATCCGCGGGTAAATCTAGCACTTTGGTAGTACTTTGTAGTAGCTGAAATGGAGTGTACAAGGTCATTGGAAAGTGCAGTGTGGTCTTACCAATTCAGTTCCCTGGTTCTTGGGTTGTTTTGAACAAAGTTGCGCAGGGAAAAACAAATTGCTTTGTTACTCAAACCTCTATGACTATGTAGAGTTGCCACAAAGGTTAGAGAAAAGAACCATGATTGCTTAACAAAAATGTTGTTGTAATCCCATCTGGCAGTTTCATTCCTTTTGTAACAATGAATAAAGAAAATATCAGACATGGTGAAACCATGGTTAGTTCCATTTATTCATAACCAGATACAGATTTTTTAAATAAAATGTTCCAAAGCTGTGTCAATAGGTTACTATTCAAGTGATAAATTGATTTAAGTCATCACGTTTCAGACAACCATCTGCAGAGACTATTTTTACCCTAACCTTTCTTAGTCAATATAGGCCAGAGATGTGACCTGTGACTTGTCTGAATTAGGGACATAGTTTTGTCTCTATTACATACAACTCAGCTTGACATGCCCAAGGACAGATGCATTATAATTCATAGTTTTGCATAGCCATGATTTAATCAGACATCTATCCTAGTTGTCATTGAGACTGATTTAGAAAATGGATATCTTTGGTAATCATGCAGCAGAGAAACTAAATCATCAGAAACTTGAGAGAGAAGCACTTCTGTATTCTGTGGAAAGTTTAAAGCAAAAATTCTTGCCATGCTGCCATGAAATATAATTACTGTTTTGGAGATTTGGTTTCTGATGTTGATAACTCTTTATGTAATGCTAGATGCATTGACAGGATATCCACTCCACAGACTTGGTAGTGAATTGATTCCATACTGGCAGTAACTTTACCAGCTTCAGATTCTATAAACTCTGTCTTCTTATTCTAAGCATGTTTCCCATAAACTGTTGACAGAAGGAGGATTACTAACAGAAAAGAACATTTTCCATACTCTACTGAGCTAAATTAATTGGTCACGTTGTCAGAGAAGGATATCGGGGATAACTTTAATCTACCACTTCTTTTCAGATGCAGAAATTGTCATCTAATTGCAAATTTGCTCTTTGAGATGTCACTGATCCCCATCTTTGTGCTTCCCATCAACGGGGGCATGCTACAGGTGACCTGGAAATGTCTGCTACGGAAAAGATTAAGACTACTTTTCAGATCAGTAGAGTAGATTAATGGTGTTTAAAATCCCATAGAAAGTTTAACATAATAGTATGTGTCCTATTTTACAACCTGACTGAGTTTTAATTCTCATATTCTATTTAAATCATGCAGAATGCACTTTGATACTGCCGAAGTACATAAGTATCAAGCAGAATGAACTACGAAGTGCATGTACCAAGCAGTTTTGGCAAAGGTCAGACTGGGAAGGCTCATTTTGGAAGCTGTGCAAAATATATTATGTCACTGTAATTGGTTATGTATCATCCATTTTGTCTGGCACTCCTGATTTCTTCCTGTTAAATGGTTTGTAACGTTATAAATCATTGCTTGTATTATTCCTCCCTATTTTCACACAGGCCAGCCCTTAATTTTTCTTTCCTGAGACACACACACACACATACACACACTTTCACTCTCCCATGTGGGTCCTTAAATTAGATAGTTGATATAGGCCTCCAACTGTAAAAAGTAGACACTTTGATGTAACATGAGTTTCTATGGTCAATGTGCAGTGTACAAAGGCTATTATAAGCACATGCCAAATAGGTCTTTTGACTGTAGTATTATCCTTCAGGTACATGTACATGTAACTTCTATGTGCATCCCTCAAATGTCTTTGGTGTTTATATTTCTGTTCTTCCTCTGCACTGTTGATGTAGTAAAATGACTCCAAGACTAACAGACTTGATCCTTCTTCAGGTGTTCACAGGTAAAATTGCCAGCACTTCTACTGTAGTTTTGAATAATGGCACTTCTGAATTAGAAATTTGGGTGCATTGACAAAAATAAAGCACAAGAGTGCTATGTGCTTGGTAGCTGTTGTACAATTGGGCTAAAGAAACCTTTCAAAATGACAGACATGTGGCGTTTTAGTCTCAATGCAGAAGTTTTAGCACCATTTTGTAAAGTGCCACTAAGGTGCCGTTGCATGATGTTACTTTGAAAGGCAGTGATGTTCAAGTTTGTGTGAGTGTTGTAGAAACGCATCACTTCACATTCCTGAGTGCTTGCAAACTGTAACCAAAATGAAATACACTTGACCCTCTCTACTTCGCTCTCCATAGTGGTTAGTTAGCAGTCTGTGGGTTAAGGTGAAAGCACATGATGGACAATCTAACAGTATATGCAAAGGATGTCAACCTGATTGAAGTGCTTTGGAGTGGCAATTATCATAAAATTGATGCTACATTTCTGGGCAAAGTGGTGATGAAACTATTCTCTGTATTTCTGTTTTCATTCATGCACTTACCAACAAACACATTCAGTATGCAACTCCCTTGGTAAAGCATCAATTGTGAGATATTACTGCCACAATGCTGACAGGAAGTACTGACATCATGCTAAATAATTGCAAAAGCTTGTACAGTTATTACTATTAGTAATTATTCAGTACTGTCCAGTAATATTTCAGTACTGGAGGTTTGCTGGGAGTCTGTTCACAGGTACACCATTGAGGCTTAAGTCTACGGTGCTTAGTGTCGACAAACCATACCAGTGCAGGGTCTCTTCCCTATGTGCAAGCTGTCTGTCGCATCATTTTTGCCTGTCACATAATATTTAAAATTATCATCATCATAATCTGAACAACTGAATGTTATTGGCAATTGTACACAAGCTAACTGCCTGAAGGCATGCATAGTTCAGCCCAACTTTTCAGCAGGCTGTCCTCTCATAGCTAGTCATTAAATTATTCATGACCTTTTGCCTTTATTAGGGCCTGGCAGACAAGGAGTTTAGCTTTGGCCTGGGAAGTGCCATGGTGTACAAGGTGGCTGAACATGTCTGGGGCTTCCTTGGAATTAAGGATGTGACAGAACTATCAATTCCTTCAATTGATGGACAAGAGTGTGGACATATTTAGGGCAGTCAAATGATCAGGGAAATCTGACAACCCAAACTCTCTCTAAAATGACTTAAAGAATGCTCTCACGAACACTCAGTATCTGTCCCATAGCTTGTGGGGACAATTGACCTGCAGGTTAATGTTAGGTACAGAGTACATATGACTGTTCTTTGCCTCACAAGTTCAGTTGCTTGATTGTGGTTCTCAAGAAAAGGAGGAGTGGACAAGCAAACAAACAAAAAATTACTCTTGGTACTGGCAGGAGTAACATTAACGAAGGGAGATCATCACTACCATCACTCTTTGTTTCATTAAGAAAATATGCCCTGTCAACGCAAAAGGCATGAAATAACTTAATGAAGACAAACTTAGGCATCTACAAATCAAAGCAAAAAATTAGGTATGAATGTGTGTGGTCTCAGTTTGAAAGAGAAATGAAATGTTGCATAGTTGCATATATTTAGCTGTATTTTCAACCATATTTGGCAGCAACACTTGAGGAAAGTACTGTTACAGCAGTAACCTTTTTGGCAAGTTATAATACTGTAAATGCAGAAATTTTTGTGGTGGTTTTGTTTTCGTGGAATTTGCAGTGACCTCTAAATGGCAAATTCAAAACCACTGCGAATATTCCCTTGTATATTGTACTGTACTACAGAATTGCTTCCACCGCAAATCTAAATCCCAGCGAAAAGGTCCGTTTTTTCCTACCACAAACTATGACCACCGCATTTACAGTAGTGCACTTCCATCACTGTTTCCATGGAATTGTCTTGACATTAATGACAACATTGCCAGGCCTAAATGCCATTGTTGTTCAATGGTAGACTTGTAGGTCAGTGATCAGAAACAAATATCTACCTTGCACAGGCCTAATGATTTATACACACAGTAAAAGTATCCTTCCTGTGCGGGTTCATTGGAGGCAGAGAGGACATAAATTTGATGCACTAGTCCATGTTAGAGTGATAAGAACACTGTTGAAGACCAGACAATGAAGTTACGGGTGTCTGAAATATCTCTATTTGGCTCATTACAGAGAAACTGCCTCATAGCTTATCAGGTTTTAACAACCCATAGGAAGTATGGTCCTTGGAGACTGCCCAATCTGTCTCAACTTTAGGCAATGATAGAATCACTGGATGAAGGCCATTACTGCTTTGAGGCTTTCAGGATCTGTGCATAGAATGTGATGATATCTTAATGTTGCTACAGGTGCACAAAGAAGTTGAAGAAAGTTGTGCAGCAAATGAGAACTTTTCCTGTTGGTTTTCCTGTGAAAAGTATTTATCTAGCCTTTGACATGCCAGCCGTGACATTTGTTCTTGATGTGACTATAGTTTTAAGTGTATTTGTTGTGAGATGCTTCAAAAGGCGTCTCATTTGACAGCAAGCCAACACCATCGACATGTACTTGTTCCACCCCTCCCCCCTTTCTGGTAAGGCAGCACAGATAAAGTAGTAGTCAGTAGACTGGAAGAAAGAGGACATCCTGGACTGTAATGACTCTTTTAGTTCAAGATATGAGTTGTGATTGGAAAATTCTTGTGACAAGTGAGATTGACCAAGTTTGCAGCATAGGAACTCAGTGTGACAAGGGATTAAGTGTAAGTCAGAACATTATGTCAGTCTGCTTAAAGTTTAGTATTCTATAACAGGCATTTTGTTTTGAAAGACTGTTCCTGATAGCTTGAAATGGAGGAGGTAATATTCACATTGCCTGCGATGCACCTTACGTCAAACAGGATAAAAATACAGCTAGATTGGCACTTCATGCGTCATTTCTCAATAAAAGGATGACGTCAATCTATCACAGATAAATGCTCAAATGGGTTAACACTTTTGCCTGTTATGTCAGTCCCACAAAACTTTGAATTTGTTTTCCTTTATTTTGTTAAGCTTCTTCTAGACACTCTATGGTTGCCAGAAGATGAGTTGACAGCTGAACTAAGAAGCTATAAATGCACTAGCTTCTTGTCTAAATGTGATTTTAAGAAGGCCTCGTTGTTACCGACATTTGAATGACAGCGAATCGGATTTATGGCATATAGTAACTTGCTGGGGTTGAAAGAGGTCAGCAGGCATCAACTACGTCTTTGGTTATAGAAGTGCGTAAATCTGATCAAAGGAATTACATGATAAAGGGGAGCTGGTCTGAATAGCTCGTATTAAGACCTGCCAGATGGGGTTGGCATTAGTTCCTGGGAGTTAGGAAAGTCAGTGAGGTGTGGAGGCTCCTTTCACAGGCAGCAGCGCAGGATATGTGCCCACTCACTTCCTGCTAGATGATCAAAAGGAGTTATAAGGGAAAATAACATTTCAAACAGCACTGCCCTGCAGGCTTGCAAGGGTCAGAAACGAAATAGAAAGGTGTCCTCATGCACTGAGATATGAGGTTAGTACATAATATGATGTTGAATCAAAGGTGTCAGTGGCACATCTGTTTGATTGTGGTACTGGCTCACCTCTGCCGATTGGTGTCAACATTTTCTCAAAGGGTATGGAACAGTGAGGAACTTAATGCAAAGCATTCATCCAAGTTTTCAGGGGCTTTCAGATGGTCACCTTCTGAGTCTTAAAAGGGTAGTCACTGTAATATGTAGTATAAAAACAAGCTGGTGTAAAGTTCTGAAGGGCATGTTATGTCCATGCACCTACTCAATGAACAGAGCTTGAACATGTACACTGAAATTGCTGTTATCTGAAGGTCATTTCTGGACAGCACAAACCTAAGGCAACAAATTTTCAAATTAAATGTGGACATCTTTGCCAAACATTCTTGAAATTGTGTTTTGGCCAAAAAAATCTGTCGATTTCTACTTATCACCACCAAAATATGTTTAACTCACTACAACTGCTTCTTGAATGAGTTGAATCCATTTATGAGCTGAATGATTGACACAATAACAGGCAAATCTCCCATATCAGGCAAAATGACTGTTTGATATGTTACAGACATAAGTGGCTACAGCAGAATGGTAGTGCTGACACCTTAGAGTTATTTATGGTGGGCAATAAATCAAGGAACTGAAATGCATCAGTTTTTCTGTAGAGGGAAGAACCAATTTTTTTCTGTAGCCCTCGAATGGAGACTAGCGGCATGTTTCTCACATTTTCACAGCCAGCAATGGCCTTGAAAGGTCTCTAGCGATGTGCACTAGTAAACTCATTTAAGCATTCACTTCCAGAATTCTTATCTTAATTAGAACTAGATTACCCCTATGGCTTTAAGACTCTTCTTCCTACATTGACCTGATTTAGCTCCACCTGGATTGTACATCTAGATTGGAGAGGGATAGCTGGGATTATCTGCTGTCAGTGAGTAATCCACCTTAATCCTCAGAGGGTACTTTGATGGCCCCTTATAAAGTACAACCCACCATGTAACCCTCTGAGGCAGAATCTCCCTTTGATTCTGAAGGCTTTGTCAGTTAGGTCAAAAGATTGTAAATGGAGAGTAGAGGTTGAGGCAGCCACTTTTTATTAATTTTCGGTGGGACAAAGGCAATGAGAATGTTAATGGGAATATACTATGGAAAAACTAAGAATCAAGGAGAAAACAGCAAACATTATACCAACGAGACAGCAGTTGCATTCATTTTAAAAACTCTGAATTAGGAAATACCAAGGTAATTACTGGGAAGTAACCTCCTGTCCCATAATATCAGCAGGTGATATTAATCTGCTGCCTTGAAAATATAGTGTTCATAACAGGACTCTGCTGTAACAACCATCAAGTATGTACTCTAAGACTAATAAGAGTGTAAAGGTATGCAGGAGTGCATGCCTGATGGTTGTTGCATCAGAGCTCTGTTTGAACACTATATTTTTCAAGGTGATGGATTAATGTCACCTGATGGTACTTTGTGAATGGAGGTTGGGGACCAAACCATATGATGTTGAGTGTAAGCTGAACTAGGAAATTTTTCACATCACAAAATAGTAAGAAATAAGGTCCGACAATAGGTCTAAAAGATTTATAAAGACAGCTCTTATCGAAGGCTATTAGTGACAATTTGTTGAATTCCCAGCTCTGACATCTGGGTCAGGTCTCACCAGACACAAGTAAAGGCATCCCATCCTTCAGGAATCATGCTGGAAAGTGGCCAATATATTTATCTTCATAACTCTGTAAAGTCACTGCAAATGATTCAATTATAAATCTGACAATGTTATATCAGAACATGATATATTTGTAGGCCAGGTTAATTTGATTACTTGTCAAAGGACCTCTCCTCGACAAAATCAGCTTCAATAGTTAGAAATTGAGTTTTTACTCCTGCCTTCATCAGTCATAATTACAGGATGGTCGGCAAACCTGCCATGCAAACACGCCATTTGGTCTGATGGTCTTAACCCTATAGTATGGGTGTGTGTGTTCGGTTTATTAAGGCTTGACAAAATACCATCACGCTGTAGTGGCTAGCGACCTTTCTTCTGGGTCAGACAGTTGAAAGCTTCATAGTCCAGCTCTACCACCTAATTCTTATGCTACAGGAAAGAGTTGCAATCCTTTGGATAGGCTAGTATAATACAAGATCCACCACTCATTGTACTAGTCCAAGAAAGCAGAAGAAGTTGTCTTTGGTTTCTAATGGCGTGGAATCTAACAGAAAAGAATGTTTTAAGAATTTCACCCATTTCAGCACCAAGGACAGGATACATTTTAATGTACTGGATGCCTCATGTGCCATGGGCATCTTCAACTACACAATTGAAACAATGCTTACTACTGTAAAGAAGACTGGACAACACTGGTCACACCTGTCAAAAGATGGTGTACTGTGATAATAAAACAGCAAATGAATGTTTCCTGTTCTTTTATCCAATAACCAGTAAAACCTGTTATCCACAATAGTGAAACAATCATATTGTTATCATCCATGGCTAAGATACATCTAACATTACATGTACAAGTAAGAGGACTAATGCTGATGACAGAAATGACAGATGGCTCTTCTTAACATGGACAAGGTAGTCCAT
>LZCU01153880.1:0-13835 GCA_001663935.1 Asymmetron lucayanum | reverse complement strand
GGTTCTTGTCTAGCCTCTGTTGCAGCCTTAGCCAGGCGTCAAAATGGCAAGCACGCAGAACGTGGTAGCTATCACCTGGCATAGGCTGCAACGGGGCTATAATTGTCAGCCTTCCTGAAGTCGTCAGCCATATTTGCTTCCTTTGTTTTTGTTATGATCCAGGAGCATGTCAAGCGGACTGTTTTTGTGCTAACAGTATACCTCATAAATGTGAATAATGTCACAGGTGTATTGAAAAGTGGTGGAAAATGTTGATTACACCAAGATTTATTACATTTTCAATATTTCCAATAAAACCAAATGAAGTCTTTGAATATCTGCATCTTCCACATCTTGACATGATTCAGCTGTACAACTCAACATCCCTGTATAGTGAGTGTAGAGTTGGGATATTGACAATTCTCAAGCAGTAATGAACTTTCCTTGAGGGTTCTCCACAAAGAATGGAAAAATGGTAAGGACTGTCATACTCATCATACTAATCTGTAAATGGTAATGGTTTTCACATGGCAATTTTACAAAAAGAATCAAGATCTGCTGCTGTCCAACAACAGTCAAACATGCCGACCACCTCTTCAAGGCGGGCACCTGGCCGCAGTCCTGAAAATTTTCCCCATAGACGTAAGCATAAAGCGGCCTGCACAAGGCGACCACCTCCCCAACGCGACTGCAGAAAACTGNNNACTCTATTTCACAGTAAACTCGCCCCAGGCATCGTCTAACTATTACTTAGACATCTTAACCATGTTGTCTGCATACTGTACCCTACAGTATAAGTCTGTAAAATGAGGGCTTTCTGTCTCTGGCAGTTCCAGTAAGGTATATATAGTTATCTCATGGTATGGCCCAGTTTAGCTTACGGATAAGCCAATCTTCCACTAGTCATAACGAGAGAGACAGACAGAACGTACACTATATAGACGTTCAATGTACCCAAGAAATTCCAGTACCTCAGTTTGATAAGTACAATTAACACTAAATAACTGGACGATAGCTGTCCAGCCCATCCTAAGGTGCTTCACATTAAACTGCAGGATTTCAGTTGTCCGTGTAACACTAAATGAACAGTGACTGCAGGGCTCGAAATTAACATTGTCCCGATGTCAAACGACACTAAATTTTCAGCTCGGGACAATTTAAATTACATTTCGGGACAATTGAAAAATTCTGAAAAATGCTCGAGTATTGATGTAAATCACTGTTGCCCATTTATGTATCATTTATTTCCCTACAGTCTGGGAAAATGATGGACATAACACTAATAAAGTGGACTTCAAGTAGTACAAATTCAGTTTTTTAATTGTTGTCATTAACTTATTTCCTGAAAAGCAGGCTGGGACACTCCATCCTCAGTTTGGGAACAATAGAAATCTATTTTCAGGACAATTCTGCGACAATAGTAAAAAACGTTAATTTCGAGGCCTGGACTACGGTTCTGATTTGACATACATAGACAAAACACACAGCTTGCGCCTATTTGTGCACTGGTGGACTCTGATCTTCAATGTACATCAAAGTGTTACAATGTATTACTGTGTAATCAAAGATATCACTGCTTATAATGGATCGTATTAACATTAACATCACAACATAAGATTGGTTTCACCTGAAAATTTGCATATTCCAGAAAAGGTACCTCTTGTTTTGTGTGACATTCCATCATGACACATACAGGAATTTTTTTCTGGAATGTACCCAACCAAAGTTCCTATAAGAAGGGGGTGGGGTGGGGCAACGACCTACAATGAAACGTCAAGCAGACCACCTGAGAGGCTAGGCCAAACAGTTCGACTGATCATGTGATGGCCTAAATAAATCCTAGAGGCGTACACACAACTGTAAAATCTTTATGAACTCATGAGACTGCATGCACCTCGTGTAAAATATGCTCTTTACCTGTGGTTTTCAGATGAGGAAGTGACGTTTGGGCCAGGTAAAAAAAATTATGCCACCCCCGGTGTTTCAAATTTGAGCATGTTTACAACATAAGGGTCGTTTCATAGGATGTATGGGTACTGTCGCGGCGACCATAAAAGCAGAAGATCGCTATCTTTACAGGTTAAATGCCCGTGTCATCGCTACCAGGTAAAATCCTTCGCTGAGCGCATGTTTCAATGGCATACATGTCAGATCAAAGATGTCGAGCTAGTGAGCAAGAAGTTCCGCCGACAGCAAATTTGAAATGATTGGACTAACTGACGTGCTAACAGGGTATGAGAGTGTTTCTTGTCTAGTCAGTACAGTGATCTGTTTGTCTGTTGTAGTGGGAGTACTTACCTGTAGGTAGAAACGTCCAAAATCAGATGAAAATGGTCCGACGTCCACTGGGGAAAGTCTCCATGAAATCCAAGATGGCGGCCACCTGGCCTGATCACTGCCACCTGTGCGCGATGGCGAACACCTCCGACCCAAGGACAAAACGGGAACACGATACACAAACAGGCAAAATATTCTACCAGAACAATTCTCTATCGAAACAGAATATAAATTTTGTAAGAGCTGCCATTCAACTGAAGCCTTTTTGTGAACATCACTCATTACAGCGTGCACTATATTGTTTGCGGCGGAGGTTTATCTGACACTCCCGCAAATCTCGCCCGACTCGTGGCAATCCTGACGTCACCCACTAATCTCGTGCCCAGCGTACTGTGAGGGGCGGGGCAGTTGGCGGGAGGGTCGCTAGGGGCGCGACTTAGTGGTTGTACTATAATGCCACTGCCACTGGAATTTTATGGAGAAAGATATAAAGTATATCTCATAACGGAGCGACTTCCACTCCCGGATTTCGGCTTTTCGGCAATTGACTAATTAGGAAGGCTCGCAAGGGAGTTTAAAATCAAGACATACTTTTGTTCTTATTGTTGATATAACAGCTTAATATAATTTTTTTTTGTGTGTATGCATCGCAGAGTAGGGTGTCCTTAATCTAGGACATTTGGACAATTTTGAACATGAATAAAAATCATAGAGGAGTCACAAGCCTACAAGGTTTCTCCGAGTAAAAGAAAATCATTTTGCCGCATTCAACTTAAACCGGTTTTCGTCTTCTGTTCACTTCTTGAGACCTGAAATCTACATATAAGGAAACCTTAAGTTATTCTGTCAACCACACAGAGAGCTTATGCTGAAAGTTATGCGTTCGACCAAATTTTCTTGCCCGTTTTATCATAGATCTTGCAAACATTTATCGTCACACATTTGACGGCAAACGCCTATAATCTAATTATCTCAGACAGGGTAGCCAGGTGTCCAGCATTTTCTTGCTTTGTCACAAGAATGGGTCTTTTCCAACACTACCCTTCAAGCAGATGTGAGCGTAAGGCGAGGCGTCCAGCACTTACACTGTTTGAAAGGCGAACCAACAGACTTTTAGAACTAGTGTACTTTTGTCAGGGCATTTCTCGCTCTCTCGTTAGCTCTCTCTCTCTCTCTCTTTCTCTCTCTCTCTCTCTTCGCCGAGGACATCATGTGCCATTTCACTTCAGTCTACAACCTTCTTTCCATCCACGGTCTTTTAAAAATCCTATCTGCACACAATAGAGCTATGTATTAGGATGTTATTCTGCAGGACAACCAGTAACATACCCGGGCGGAATATGTTGCACGCGGTAGGGATTTTTGTGTGATCATTGCAAAATGAAAAGTCAGAAGCTTAATTCTAACGAAAATGATACTAAATTCAAACAATTCAAATAAAATACAAACGTTTCTTCTTGTCACTGTGATAAAGCTATCTCTCAAAATGTTTCTGCTCTAGGTTATCCTTATTTTATTTTCTAAGAATTTTGACAATTCAATGACGAGGTGGTGAACCGCTAGTCTGTGTTACACAAACTACGCCGCCCGGGCTTTAATTGCCAAGCAGTAAGCGCCGATTTAATCCGGCTAGTGAACCGCCAAACTGCAGAATTCTCCTCGTGGATCAAAAGCGGCCCCTATTAATCGATTGAAGTACTGCACAATTATCTTCATGGATCAAAAGCGGCCCCTATTAATCAATTGAAGTACTGCAGCTGTATGGTGGAGAAATGCTGCAGTAATATCAAGCGCCGCTAGATGCCCCCATGAGACCATGCGTCCTTATTGGTCAGAAATGTGCCGTTGGTTTCTACTGTTGCCTGGCAACAACCAATGATATAGTTTGGAAACAGTGACGTATAGAGCCGTGCAGGTGGTTTCCATGGATACGCCAGTGTCAATAAATATGGCGGCCTCCAACGCAGTTGTCCAAGGACATCTAGGAAGGTTAAACTACTGTACGTTTTGGCGATTCACTATGTGTTTGCACGGGTAAAAACGCAATTCATTTGTAGTAAACGATGAACATTTTGATATTTATGAGGATTTTATTATGTCAAGTTCCTGCGGCCACTTTTATGCGGAGTCGATGGACTAGGTCGGCTCCACTCCGAACGGTGAAAACTCCGGCGGCGCGAAATTCGCTTGCTCTTTCTGCCCGAGAAATTTGACGTCAGGCAGTCAAGCCGACCTTGAGAAACTAAGCTGACATCTGTGGACCCCCCAAACTCCCACTGGTCACAGTTAGGGACGGTATGATATTTGACTGGGTGCAGGTCTACCCCTAGCTCAAAAAAGTTTCCCTGCCCCTCCCCCTTGATAAAAAAAGTTTTTCCCTGGCCATTTCTCCCTTTCTGAAGTACTGCAAATGTTGCTTACAATTCAGTAATAATGAAATCCTGCTTGTCAAAATGATGGACAGCACACCACACAGTATACAAATGTACTCATGTTTATTTCCTATGCACTTATTCAACATTTCAAAATCAGTCACCAAAACAGATCTATATGTACTATCCAATATAAACATGCTTTCAACACAACAGCTGACTTTTAATTCTGTACAAAAAATTATTCCGCTTGTCTATCAACTACCCAAGGCGACACCAAGTTTTTATGGATGACGTCCTTATGTGCATTGATATTTTCTTGTTCCCAGAAAAAAAAATCCGCTTCCTGTAACTATGACCAAAGAGTCATGACAGTGGGATGAGGGAAGATGTGATGAAAAAACAGAAACAGGACAGGACGACAACTGCTGTTCCACTGATTTATTGCTGTTTTCATGGCGAATAAAAGACTTGTTGGTTGTTACACTGTGTTTTCTCATTCAATCTGTGTCCTAACATTTGTCGTCCCTTGGTATATTTCAAATCTAGACAAATTTTTTTGGCCTTTCTTGTTTTTTTCACACTCTCACATTACATTTGGCTTCTCCAAAGGATGTCATCCATAAAAATTACTTGGTGTGGCCTAATGATCAAACACCAACAATTCAATATGACCAGAACCCTTTTCTGTAAGAGAAAATGTTATCCAATGCCATCCTCAGTTTGGGGAAGTTGTAGTTGAAACCAGACTCCAAGGTTCGCTTTGGGACCACCGCCTGTCCCTCGGTTAGCATCTTGGCCCTGTCCTCTCCAAGAGTAAAGTTCAAAATGGCTCTCGGCAGAGGGAAGAAACCTGGTCTCACTATGGTTGTGTTGAATGTTTTGGTGAAGTCCCAGTTTGTGACGACGTCGGGCGCCACACCGTTGAGGATGCCCGTCACTTCTTCGTTCTCCAGGACGTGAACGACCAGCCTGGAAATGGACAAATAATTTCATCAGGTTGGTAGAACTTAGGATGTAGGGAATTCTTCTGTCGCAACCAAATTTTTTCTCACCTGCTAACGTTTCAATGGTTATCACACATCTTCATCAGAGCTTCTGACTGGAGCACTACTTCTTGCCTCAACAGTAACACCTACATCGGCTACATGTAGCGGCGAGAAGTAGTGCTCCAGTCAGAAGCTCTGATGAAGATGTGTGATACACATCGAAATGTTAGCAGGTGATAAAAAATTTGGTTGTGACAGAAGAATTCCCTATATCCTGAACATGTAATTGCCAGGAGAGGAAAGCTGGAAAGGCACTGAGGTAAATGGGGAAATTTATGCACACACTAATATCTTTAATATTTTCTGTTTTGTACACTTTTTGTAACCCCAACTAGGGAAGGCCATATTGTTCTTTACACATGGTTTATTTTAGTATATCTGATTTAGTTATGTACGATTTGTTTTTTTGTTACACAAGTTCCATCATCCTTTTGTTCTGCTATTCTGGATGGATCCACATTGTGAGTGTAAATAAATATATGGATGAATAAAAAAAGTTATTGAAAAAAAACTGAAAAAAAACAAACAAACAAACAAAAAAACAACGAACCTTGTGAGATCGTTGACGTGGATCCACGGGAAGAACTGTGCTCCGTCGCCGATCACGCCGCCCGAGCCGAACCAGAAGGAGAAGTACATCTGCTTGATCGCACCTCCATCCCGGCCAAGCACAACACCTACAGGGGCAGACAAATGATAAAGGTAAAGGTGTCATCCAACGCTGGGGGCAAAGGTGATGCATGGATGCTTTTTCCAGATAGTAGGCTAATAGTGCAATGCAACTCGCCACGCCTGCGTCTAGTGGGCGAGACGGTATTGAAAGGTGGAGCCCATCCCAAACCTTCCACCTAACTTGTACCTCCCCCAACTGAAGTCATGTGCCCATTCACACCTGGGTGGAGTGAGGAAATTCGTGTAAAGTGCATTTCCCAAGGACACAACGTCGGCACCTGCGGCACAAGGAATCAAACTTGCAACCTCTTGGTTGCTAGTAGAATAGCCCCACCATTCGGCCACACGATGCTACAGCATACAAAAAGGTAAAGGTAAAGGTAGCCCCTTAGCCTTTATCCTGCCATCATCCTCCCATGGTAGGGCCACTGCACTGCGACTCTTTCTCCATTCGTTAGCCCTGCCGAGTAGGCTCGCATAGGTCGCTCCGGGGCCCAATTCCAGGACACCCTCTTAGTCAATCAGGTATCACAGAGAAAATCTTTAACGCAATTTATACTTGCCTGATTGGCTAAGAGCATGTCCCTGGAATCATCCCGGTGTGCGTGGATCAAATAAATCAGTCCAGATATGCAAACCTGGTGTGCTATGCCTTGATGCAAAACAAACAAACACACCTGGCCTGATGATGACCTGTCTGGTGCTTGTTTTCTCCGCGGGTAGTTTTGCTGCCTCCTCCCAGGCGGTGGCTAGGCGAGAGATGTAGTCAAAGTCTCCCCCAGGACTGTTCTCAAAACAAACAAACAAACAAACAAACAAACCCACCTGGCCTGATGATGACCTGTCTGGTGCTTGTTTTCTCCGTGGGTAGTTTTGCTGCCTCCTCCCAAGCCGTGGCCAGGCGAGAGATGTAGTCAAAGTCTCCGCCAGGACTGTCTTCATCGTAGTCATACACATAGCTGGGCTGGTAGTAGCCTGTTAGTGATACAAGAAATATGATACCGATTAAAAACAGCATATCTAGTCCTCATCGTAATCGTACAGGTAGCTGGGCTGGTAGTAGTCTGACAGTGATGCAAGATATATGATAGAGATTTGAAGGACGATTGTTTATTAATGAAAGAATGTGTGTTACTTGGCATTATCCCACAAAAAGTGTTAGCTGCACAACTGATGGCTTGTGCTTTAAGTTATCTAGTCAGATATAAGTTTATAATTCATAGCTCTCTGGAACAGAAGCCTGTATGACTTATACTCACCTACACAAGAAAGGAACACCCAGACTTAGGGGGAGTCCTGTACTGGCAGATAGCATGGGTTTTGCTTTAAGTTATCTAGTGAAATGCAAGTTAATCTTACAGTCTATAGCTCTTTTAGAAGCCCTACATACAGACTCTAACATGAACATACTCACCTACACCAGAGAATGACATCCAGACATAAGGGAGTGTGCTGGACTGACATTTAACAGCCTTGGCTTTGCTTTAAGTTATCTAGTGAGACATAAATTAACTTTAAAATGTCTGAAGAGCCCTGCACACAGACCGTTTGACAGTTGTACTCACCTACACCAGAAAATGACACCGAGACTGTAGTTAGTATGGTGGACTCACTGACAACCTCAGCTTTTTAAGTTATCTAGTGAGATGAAAGTTAAAATATATAGCTCTCAAAGAAGCCCTGCAGACAGACTGTATGAAAGTCATACTCACCTACACCAGAGAATGACACCCAGACCTTGGGGGGCGTGCTGGATTCATTGATAGCCTTCGCCAGAGTCTTGGTCGTCTCCACTCTACTGTCCCATACCTCCTTCTTGAAACCCTCTGTCCATCTTGTACAGAAGTAAAGGTAAAGATTAAGATAGCTCAATCCAGTTTAGCTTTCAAGTAAGCTATTCTTTCACTAGTTGTAACGAGAAAGACAGACAGTATGTACAGGTTCAATGTACCGGGAAAATTCCCCTAGCTCTTTTCGACAAGTACAATGAACAGTGGACCACAGCTTAACATCCAATCCTAAGGACAGCAATCCTTTCCAGTAGAATGCGAGTCAGGTGAGTGGCAACGGCCGGGAACCTTCGAGTCCAGAGGCAGGGCTGCTCCCCACTGGACTAAACATGCTATTATCAGCTGCTGATAAATCTTGAATTTGATACAGTAACAGCCCTTTCAGGATGTCCTGGCTCAGGTTTGATGTCCAGCACCAACTAACTTGAATGAGACATGCTTAACCATGAGGGTGTTTTGCCAGTTGAGCTAATTGGAGATCCCAACTATATTACAGGTAAACCAGAATATCTGTTACCTCCTGAATATGTTGAGGATGTTGGCACCCTGCATTCCCACCACAGCATAGCACTCAGGCAGGCCAGTCTTCTTCAGCTCATCCTGTACAGCAGATACACAAAAGAAGTAAGTATAGAGTACTGTGCTGTGTAAGTACACTTGTACTATAGTTGTAAGTAAGTATATTATACTAAGTATTATAGTTGCTACCAATAATCTACAATGATGTGGAATGCATGCTACTTAAATACACAGTGTAGACACCAAATGTATCTTCTGTTTTTTTCTAATGTTACATATATTTGGTCATGGTAGCTGTCAACAGTAGATTGACCACAACTTAAAGTTGGATGTGTTCACACTAGGAGGCTTAAAAAACACCTTACTGTAATTACCCACCCAGGTGATCTTGTCCTTGCCAGGTGTGCGTGAGATGAGCGTCACCTGGTAGCCTCGCAGCTCCAACATCTTCCTCAGGGTCGTTCCAATGAACCCACTGCCTCCACCTGGAAAGGAGTCATACAAAATGATACACTTGACACATCTTTTTTGTTTGTTTGTTTGTTTGTTTGTTTGTTTGTATTCTAAGGTAGGTAAAGGTGCTCTTTCGTTAGCTGGTAGAGCAATGCGGCGCGTCACTGCTCGCTTTTAGAACTTATATCTTCCCCAACCAAAGTCAAGTACCCAATTCACACCTGGGTGGAGTGAGGAAATCCGATTTGTTTGTATTCTACACACAGCTAATCGTGTAGCCCACTTGCACGCTAAAGGAGCAGGCAGGAAAGCGGTCAAAAGAGCCAATGGGAGACCAAGAGAGAGAGATAGTACACACAGTAAACCACATTAAGGTGTAGCATACCATGTCTGTGCTGAAGAGTACAACCTGCATATCCGAACTGATTTTATCTAAACGACTCACACTGGGATGGACCCCTACTCTTGTCAATAGGTATGGTGAGTTCTTTAACGTGCTCAAGGTGTCGCTGGACTCAAACACTGGACCTTCATATTTTAACGTCCTGTCTGAGGGATGTCGTAACCGAAGCTAGGTACTCATTTTCACCTGAGTGAAGTGAGGAAATAGGTGTAAAGTGCCTTTCCTAAGGGCACAACAAGTGACCTGTCGGGGATTTGAACTCAGACCTGATTAGGTCTCAGACCCTCTCACTAAGATACACATACCCATACTCGTGTATCGATTTATTTGGCTATTATGTAGCGTTAGTTTTAATTACGTTGCACAACCCCGTATCTGTGACCTAAATAGATTAACAATACAGATTTAACCTCATTAGATACAAATACAGATTCAACCTCATTGGATACAAATACAGATTTAACCTCATTGGATACAAATACAGATTTAACCTCATTGGATACAGATACACATTTAACCTCCTTGGATAGATGGACCAGCTCAAATGACAATGACAGGAATGACCTGGTTCTTCTACGGCTAACTAACGCACAAACCTATCAGCACACGGGCCCCCATCGTCCTCGGTTGACTGGGACTGTCAGCCTGCGATTCCGGGCGATTTTTCCGACAAAAATACACCACAAGTAGGACTGTTCCCAATCCAAGAACACCACTGACTTCCAAAAACGTGATGTTGGGTAACATAACCTTTGACACCAGAAGGTTACATTAATCTGATGGGGGGTGGAAATTCTTACTTACATTTTACATATAAATGGATCTAAATATATTCATATTGAACTTGCAGAAACAAACAATGTTGTATCATTGTAAATTATGAATTTTAGATGCCATAAAGGATTAGATACCTACCGTGTTCAGAAATTTATCACCCCTGCAGAAGAGTGTACTCGTCCAGATCAAACCCGGAAGTGAACCATCTGACCGCTTGCAGAACACGTGTGTGCGCTTCACGTGCAAGAAAATCCAGATTCTGTGTCATCGGAGGTAAAATTGGCTTGTTTTGTGTTACATTATGATGTGATTTCATGTTTATCCCTTCAGATCTACTCTTTTATTTTCAGGGAATTCCCATACATCTCTGTTGAATGAATGTTACACCAAAAATTTTAACCTCCTTGGTAATAGACAAATTATGGTATATAGCACCCAATAGATCGGGGTGGGGTTTCTAAATCTTGCAAGCATAAGAATATGGTACGGGTAGAAGTAGCTCTGCTGCCTTTCCGATGATGTTTCCAATCGCATGAAATGTTGTCAATGTCAATCGAGGATAGCACGAGCGTGCAGTTCGAATAGTTGTCAATAGGGGGCTCTATTCTGCAGATACCTGTCCTAATCTCCAAGCAGAAGTTGGGGAGTGAGTATTTCCTGGCTGCCTTATTTTCAGTGATACCGCCATTGAAATTTTTTTTAATTTTCTGTTGAATATATTGACACTCTCCTACCAAGCCAAAGCTTCTAACGTTACGTCTACATCATTTAAGACCCTGGTCCCTTACAGTCATTCACAGATTGTTGATAGCAATACACATCTTTTATTCTCAACAAAATATTTGTGTGAAACACAAGTAAGGTCACTTCAACACCAGTCCAGGGAAAAATAAGCATACACTGTATAGTTTGCTTTGCACTTTTAGCAGTATTTTTAACATTGTCAGAGATCACTAACAGGTGTCCATATAACTTCTAAGAACATTATGTACATCTCTCTCACCTGTTTTTACAGTTTCATGTAACCTCCATTCACTTAAAACCACCAGGTAACATTAATCCGCCACCTTGAAAAAATAGTGTTGAAACAGAACTCTGATGCAACAACTCTCAGGTATGCACTCCTGCATATCCTAGAGTACATAGTTGATGGTTGTTGAAGCAGAGTTCTAGCTGTTTGAACACTATTTTTTGAAGGCAGTGAATTGATGTTACCTGGTGGTATTATGTCAAATGAGGTTATTCCTGCTATCAACAAACAACTAAGACAAAATCCACAAAACAGCATAATACGTTACTCCTTCTAGTTCATACCCAACAAAAATACTAGGTTCATAGCCAAGCCTGGCGCTTCTTGCCATCTCGTGTGCCAACATTTCCTCATCTAGCTGTCCATGAAAGATCCATCTGCCATACCAGTTTGTGTTAAAAACAGCAGAGAACCTTATACCATCATTCATTATGTATGAGTCCAGGTGAGCCAACGTCTTCTCGGTCAAACCATTCGTCTGTATAGCTGTCTCTAGCTCATAAAGGGTAAGACTCGTGTACACGACAGTCTTTGAGACATCGCTCTGCTTCTTAAGAATGTAGGAAAAGTACAACTGATCGTGAGCTGATACCACACTCTGCATACTGATGACATATCCCATTGCTATCATGTTTTGTTTGTCTTTTTCATACTTGTCCAAGGTTTTTCCCCATCTAGCTTTAGTCTGCTGAGGGTTTTGCCCAGGCTTGTGGATAAACGTGACAATGTAGCAGATTTTACGACACAACACACTGGTATAGCTGGTGAGGAAATCTACATGGTACCCCTTTGTCTCTAACTCACTTGCAGCCTTTGAGAGTTGTTTCTGAGACAAATACAGCTCTACTTTTTGAGATGTTTCGTTCTCACTCTTTCTATGAATAACAGCAAAATACCCGTTGTTATTGACATTGTAAGCCCTAGCCCACTGTACCTCATAGCCTAAGCTCTGTATTCCATTCAAGTAAGCTTTCATCTGAACCTCTGGTATTCCATGTTTCAGTGCTACCGTTTTGCCAGATTTCAGCTCTGTAACCATGTCAGTATAACCTAGGATAAACATGTCTTTCTCTGGGAGTTCTTCGTTAAATGTGTATATCATATCTGCCAGCTGCCTTCTGATTGGTGGACTGATTGGGTTGTTGCCATGGAGACAGATTACCCAGCATACACCTTGTTTTGCTGTAACATCAGCTTGCCTATACAGAAATATTTGCTGATTTTTTCTTAGTCTGTGTTGTCCATCACAGAATACCATGAGATGCACACCTTCACTGCTCCCACCTTTCCACCATGTGCCATTGTTATTCACCTGTATGCCAGCACCGTGCCACATCTCAACATGCTGTGGCATTGGTAGCCATGGCTTCCCAAGCATCTTCTTCACAGTCTCTTCCTTGAGGAGTCTTGTAGGTGTAACACCTCTGAGGGCTCGTACAAGTTGCAGAAGGTCAGGAATTGTCGAATACCAGATCTCAGTTGTAGGAGTCAGCTCTGGAGCATGCCTGTCCATGTATATTTCTCCTTCTTCAAACAGGAGTTTCTTCTGAGATGTTTTCGTCTTCTCCAACCTCAGCTCAGTTGTCCACATACCAAGCGGCTCAAGTACCTCCTTATGGACAAAGTCTTTGTACCTCTGTCTTGAGACAGTCTCGACCACCTTCCTAAGGAGTAGCTCGTCCTTGTCTGAGAGGTGAAACCTGGTCCCAGGGTCAGAAGTGAGGTCAAGGGTCAGAGGTGATAGGCCAGAGGTGAGGTCGAGGGTCAGATGTGAGTGGTCAGAGGTGAGGTCGAGGGAACTTGGGTGGACAACCTTCACAGACTGGTCATTGATGACACCAGTGTCTACTATGGTTCTGGATTCGTTTAAATGGGAGGACAGCTGAAGAGATGGCACAAGGTGGAATTCTGATGACTGCTTCGTACTTTCCCATCCTGTTTGTTGGGATCAGAAAGAAAGACACAATCAGATCAATGAAATCAGGAGCCATGTCAATATCAGTCAGTCAATTCTTATGGCTAGTTTGAGAGAACAGCTGAAGAGATGGCAAGAGGGGGGAACTGCTTTGTACGCTCACAGCCCATTTCTTGGGAGCTAAATGACCACTCAATTTTGTTTTCCACAGGACATGCCTGCTAAATGCTACCAAGGTTCCAGTTATATGTAGTCGGTGCTAAGGTCACTATTTCAATCCTGGGCCAGGACATAGTGGACATTCTGAATCAGGCTGATATCGTCTTTTGGAAGAACTTAAATGAATGGCTAGCAACCCCTCCCTGTTATCTTGCTACCTTGCTGCCTTATGTGTCACGAGGCACTACAAGGGTCAGAACAAATGAATAAAGTGCTCAACAACGATAAGGTGGTCGACTTAAAATCGGCAGGCCCCTAGTTCAAGCCCTGATGTTCATTGTGTCCTTGGGAAATGCACTTTACAGTCATTTCCTCACTCGACTCAGGTGAAAATGAGTTCCTAGATTCGATAAGGGACGTCCCTCGGATAGGATGTTAAA
>LZCU01153869.1:5000-10928 GCA_001663935.1 Asymmetron lucayanum | reverse complement strand
CTCGTATCTCGCGAGACTAGGTCATTTCTTGAGAAAGACGAACAGGCATGGCGTTGAAATATTGAATAAGTATGTTCAATTCCTTTTCTGGAAGTCACTGTTTGAAGAATTGTCCTTTATCCGTAGGGTAAATGACATGAGGCGCCACTGTAAACATTGACTTTTGGCATCTACCGTGTAGCTACTAGCACGACGTTTTCTACCAATGCGATCTTTGCTTGGTTCTTAGAAGAAGCATTATTCACACCTAGCAAAAGGTCATTGGAAAGATAATGATCTTTGATTAAGTATTAGAAACGGCACGGTACTAACCATTGTCAAAGTTGTGAGGTGGACGAGTGTTTCTCTGGTTTTTTGAATCAGGGAACATGTAGAATTAGCTAACAGCGATGGTGTATGTAGCTGCAAATTAGTAGATATGGATTCATGTACCTCCAAATGCCACGATTATCAAACCAGAACAGGACGTTGCTGATTCACAAAACTTTACAGTCTTCAGTTCGAATCCCTGACATTTTTTCGATGTCGTGCACTGGGGAAAGACACTTTGCACCTATTACCTCAGTCCATCCAGGTAAAAATGTGAGAGTAAGAGATTGAGAGAGAGAGAGGGGGGGAGAGAAAGACAGAGGCTGAGAGAGATGGAGAGAGAGAGTGAGACAGAGAGAGAGAGAATAAGAGAGAGACAGATCGGCAGAGACAGGGAGCGAGAGAGATGGGGGAATAACTAGAGAATTTTTGGGTAGAAAGTTGAGGAACCTTGGATTCAGAACTGTCTGAAAGTACATTTTAAAACGAAATCAGACAACACAGGAATCGCACTTGATGGTCTGAAGGCTTGGATTGTAGAAGAAGTATCCTTAATTGCTTGAGATACTACTACACACAGCAAGTACACGTCCCATACAGTGCTACTTATTTTGGTCCCAATGGTCATCATTTGTTGCTTGTCCTTATCTTGTACTTGATGACATAGAACTAATCACAAAATTACGGCAACTTCGTGTTACAGCTATGAGTGAGGGAGTCCTTGTCATTTACAAAAAGTAAGACTTTGTATAATTAATCAAAATAATCTTAGGTAAAGAGTTGTCAGTTAGAGAGCTAGATTCGATTTCATTGGTTAAGGTAAGCGCCCAAACAGCATTTTCGAGCACTATATTTAATATATCGGGCGATAATTAACTTACCCAATTCACGACACTTGCCTAGTTACAGAAACTGAGCCTATTTAAAAATGTCATATTAATCAGCGTTGATAGTTCAACGGACAATGTCAACGTTGCACATTACCACAGACTATACAATCAGTTTCTGAGATTTTGTGAAATTTGTGACATATCAAAGCGTTTTTAAAACTTTAAAGGGCAAGACTGTTTGAAGACTGTAATAGCAAGTGGTTTGCAGTGCCCTACTGCAATATCTTGTGTCCGTTGGTTTCTGTTCTATTTTCTTAAGATCAGCTTCTCCAGTCCCATCAGAGGCGCCTCCACAGCCACGGACACCAGGAAGGCTAGACCGTAGGAGATCACCAGGTTCCCCAGGAAGAAGTAGATCTGGGGAATATAGAGTGTTATAGTAGTATAGATCCAATGTTTTGACGGAGTTTTTCTCCTGAGCTCCCCCACAGGCAACCAAAGTAACGACTTAGGTAGTTTTGCACATATATTTGCCAAATCAATCGATGTCTGGTCCTGTTCTACACAGCGATGAGCTTGAATTGTTGATAAAAATAACACAATAGCATGGTCGTTCTAACAGCTGACTCGCCCCAGCAAAGCTCGTTCATATTAGTGAAATGGACAAGTTTATCACACAGTCTGACTTGGCAAGAGTTGCTTCCGGGTCAAAGTTTGGAAAGGAAGAAAGGACAGTTATTTTGTTCAGGGCTCCGAATAGAACTGGTGAGTCGCGTGGCCATGGCGAGCGTCGAAAAATGAAATGGGCCGCCACAGGAAATAGTAATTTGAGTTTTGCCCGACATTTGCTATCAATGGGATCTCTGCTTGATTCTTACATGAACCATTAGAAGGACAAAATGACACCACAGACTTGTCTTACTCCTGTGGAGTGGCCGTCTATTACATGACCCAATATTTACATCATACTAAGTGTCATTGAAAACACGATGATATTTGATTTTAATTGTTAGCAGTATTAGAAACTGTAAGGTACATACCATTGTAAAAGTTGTGTAGTGGACAAGTGTTTCCCTGGTTTGGTACGAAATAAGGACGACCATGATGTGTATCAAATATACGCTGTAGGTCAGACGGCTCAGCGGCACAAAAATGCCCCAGGATAAGATGGTGTCCACAGCCCCTGTAGGACAAAGCAAATGTTTGAATATTATTAAGTTCATCAGAAATCTTAGCAGTCAGTGGTATCCATGGTACATCTGTTGAAGTTCTGTTGTTCAACTGCAGTCTTAATGACATGCAATATTCAACGAATTTAAGTCAATGCAATAACTGCCCACGTTGTCATGACATAACATTACGTCATAAAAACGATATGGTTTCATAGGGTTAAGTAACCAGCACTCCATTTTAAAGGAAGCTAGTGAAGTACTATACGATACCTCCGAATCCATGGTAGCAGGCGATCACCACCCAGCCAACGGCTATCCCCCAGACAGTGCGACTGACGGTATTATACAAGGCGTTCACGGGCTCAGTCATGACGACACCGTGCCAGGCACCGTACAACCCGTACAGCACAGCAAGGGCGGAGGCGGTGGCCACAGCCCAGCACACTGCCACCAAAGCCTTCATCGTCTAAAACAGAAAATGATAATCTCGTTTTCTTGCGGACCCCCCAGAGCTGAATTAAAAACGTTGAAATTCGTATTCATTTTGATCGTCCGTTTTATTCTATACAGGTTGTGTCAAAATGTATTCCCGAATTTAACTGGTTACTAATAGTACATGTATTAACACCTCTTCTTGTACCATAGAGTATGTAATTAACATAACATACCCAAACCCACTACATCTCACTATCAAGGAGCTGACGAACACTAGGTGAGATAATAAACCCACAGGAAGGCCCGAAGTATTTTAACCTGAGAAGGATCGGAGGACCCATTGAAAGCTTGTTGGTAAGTGGCTTACTTAAATAATAGGCAACAGCGTATATCATGTTTTACATACCCTGGTCTTGTTAATCTTTCCCTTCGTGTGGAAAAATAACCACCCTACAGCCATGCCGACCAGGTAAGGTCCAATCCGACAGTAAGGCTTGACGTAGTAAGTGGCCGTGAAGTCATCTTTGTACCTAGAAGAAGTGAAAGACGTGTCACTGTCATACGGTCAATTTATTAGACCAAAATTGTTCACTGACCAGCCGAAAATTTTCTGTAACAACAGTAAAAACCGATTTCACTTACCAATCGAAATTCAGAAATATGAGGCCTGTAGTGATGAAACTCGCCAGTAGGAGAATGAGCATCATAGCAAAGCCGAAACGGCGCCATCTATCAAGATCAATAATATCATGTGAATAATGTATGCATATAATTCATGTCATTGTGACAACATGGAAGCAGTTTCGCACCAAGGTGGGAATTACGTGCTTGTTTTTCCACGAACTATGAACTGAACTATGATTTGATAGGCTGGTGAAACCACTGGTGTAATTATATGATTAAAATAATTAGAGGGTCAACACATATCTGCAGCTTAGTCTGAGCCAATCGCGTCACAATCAGCTGAACTCACACAAGCTATAAGGACTGTTCTAGATACCACTACTTTTGAAGATCAGGATTGGATCAGAACTCCATTCCATATACAACCACCAAAATACCAGATCTGGCAAAGTCCCAGGAGGAGGTCTCCCAACATCTGTGGAATTGGCAATAACAGTGCAGTACCACGTCCTCGGCGTTTGGCCCCAACTAAAGTGCTACTATGCTACTCTAAAATATTTTGTAAAGCACCTGAACAAGATGTAGACGAGAGGAACGCCGATGACGAAGAATTGCATGTCGTTCGCCAGGTACCAGGTGATTCGCATACACTATAGGAGGGAAATATATGTCTTTATGTATAATAATACGTTGGTATCCTTTCCAATGTGGATTCAAGAGCATTTCACATCTTTGGGGTTCACAGATGCTACTCTAAAGCAGTGACTTTGGCATCGAACAATTCCTGTTCTAGCTACTGAAGAAGTACAATCGTTCATACCAAACGTGGCACAATGATGTTGAAAGTACTTTAGACAACATGTTAACATAGACAGCATGTTGCCATAATGCCTTCAACCTTTGCCTACCATTTTGTCAGCATGGACCAGGTTGTTGATGTACAGCATGTTTGTCCACCAGTTGGACCCACAGTTTGGATCAGGGGAAGCAGACAGGGGTCCTGTAGACAGGTACGGGTACACCCACACGTACAGCATCAATACGAACAGATAGGTTGGTGTCAGCCTAAAAAAGGTAAGTAATACAGTTGTAAAGTTAATCACTTTAGCTCGATTAAAAACTGTCATGAATGCTCTGCTCCTGGATTTGTTGAATTAGACCACAGGGTTTCCTAATACCTAACGGCAACATTTAGTGTTGTCTACAATTACCTACTAGAGAGAAAAAGACTTCTGACGCGCTCAATAAAAACAAACTTCTTGGTAAAAACGAACATGAAATTATGTCAAAGTAAAATCTGTAATTTTAGTTCTTGTCGTTCCAAGTATTGTTAAGTTGGCAAATGTTTTTTTAAATGCGGTGATACTCCTCCATTGTTTTATCAAAAGGGTCAGGTGAAGACCAGAAAGCCGTACGGGCGCAGATATTTGAAGTCTTAAGGAAGCTTGGTGTATTTGGTAAAACATGCCTTCCTACCTTAAGTACCTTTGCAGGTACATCATCCCAAATGGCACACGCTTTCCGTTCTCTGTGCTTTTATGCATCTGCTGTAGAAGGAGGTAGGACATCAGGAGCCCACTGGAAGAAGGAAGGGAGAACACATGATTGTTGTAGAAAACTGCATCTAAACTTTATTGTCTGCAGTATAAGCATGAGGGAGCCGGACATCTTAATGTACTCAAAGTTCTGCTGCAGTTACAAAGTAACCCTATCAAGACGTATCAGAAATAACACATGCAAAATAATCACACAGGTTTTCTTGAGTTACCGTTATGACACACGAACGCACGCACAGTTACATGCACACACTCACTGGAGCTCTTTCTCCCTTACCTGAGGAAAAAGAAGGTGTCCACCGACAGCGTGCCATTTACAATGACTTGAAATGTGAAGTCCCCTTCTGTCGCACGTAGTATTGCAGTGTTGTCTGAGAAAAACAAAACGTTAAGATGTACTCGTTCATTTTCGTGCCATCTTATTCGAAGTAAGTAAGTTATTCGAAAAAAGGCGTTGAAGTCACTCAGGTATGATAAAAAAAAAACAGATTGTCAACATCATACCGATGTACTGTTCAGCAACGTTATGAGTGTGCCCTAGGATGACCCAGCTCATGCTGAGGAAGCGGATGCCGTGCAGACACCGGATGCTGCCGGGTGACTGTTTGGTGCGCAGGAGCTTCCCGATGTTGGTGTAGAGGGAGAAGCATAGAAGAAGCTTGCCTGCCATGCCTGGAGATGAAAGTAGCCATCAGAAGCAGCTGTTATAGCATTTGCCGATGTGTGCAGTAACAATGAATGGTCTGAATGTTCTATTTATATTAGATTGCATGATAAACAGTTAATCGTCTCCTATCCAATTGTATAGGATAATGAAAGTGAAAGGATCTTACCGTGAGATGGATCCAATAACAGTTTGCAGGATTCCCAGTAAATTATTGTGGTTGAACCTGGAGATCAATATTTATTTGAAGGCGAACGTGTAATATTATCATGAAAACTCATCTGTGTTGGAACGTTCCATTATTAAGCTGATCATTTTGTTCCACACAAAACTTACCT
>LZCU01153632.1:0-10376 GCA_001663935.1 Asymmetron lucayanum | reverse complement strand
CGTGAAAAATGGGGGGATCGCGCAGGCGCATTGCGTTTTGTATGCGTGCTTGTTTCTTATATATTGCAAGACCTGCCACGCGTTATTTCTTAGGAATTATGCATATTTTTATTCATCATTAGAGGATAGTCGATGATCCTGCTTTGAAAGCAATACACATTGAAGACGTTATTGAGATACAAATTATGCAAATTAGGACATTGTTTGCACAATCAATCAGGAAATGATCTCTAATTGTTGACTGAGGTATAGGTCATGGGATTCTAGTCCCTTTTAATCAAACTGAGTGGCAGTGGTACATGTTCTATGAACTCTGTAAAGTATATCATGTCCATACTGGGTGGAAGTAATATGCAGTATCTTTGATGACTGGATTTTGCGAAACATTTGACGGGAAGAACAAAGCAAAACAAAAAAGGCAATTGAAGAGTACAGATATCAGTTGCACATTTTATCGCCACCCATGGACGGATAGTGGACTGTTCCATGTGTGCACATTCACATGTAATTACAGGTGCAGGTCGCAAACAGGTCAACGGTTGACTTTACTCGTCTATGCTGATAGATTTACTTGCAAACTCCATTATTTCCCTCAGGTTAAGAACTCATCTTTCCTTCCTATGTAGAAAGCAAAAATACTAATAGAATCAGACCATTTGCTTTCTACAGAACATCATGGATTCCATAGAAATTAAGGACTTGGATCTAGCGTTTTCCGTAGATTGTACCGGTAGCATGTCGCCGTATATAGCAGAGGCAAAGAAGGTAAGATTTTGGTTGGTTTGGTATATTCGATACGTTTATTGTCAATGCAGACCAGATGATGACAGAAGTGTAATACCTTCCTATCTTATTACCCACTGATCACTATTTATATGAATCATTCCTATAACGTTCCGAACAATTAAACGTATTTGTGTGGAAATCAGATTGTTTAACCTCGAGTGGAAACGTTAAGAACTTATTTGTGATAGACAAAAGCACATTTATTTGAGCCTGAAAGATTGAATTATATTTAAGAGTATTGTCTGCAAGTTTTGTCATTGTGTGTCTGTTCTCTTTACTTCCAGAGTATTCATGATATCCTGCACTCGATACGGAAGGCCCTTCAATGTACGATCCGTTGTGCATTGGTAGAGTATAGGGATCACCCTCCTCAGGAGCGCACCTTTATTACCAGAGTGCATGACTTTACCGCATCAGAAATGCAAATGTCAGCATGGATCAACGACATGGCTGCCAACGGAGGTTATTATTATTATTATCACTTTCTCATTAGTCCTCCTTACCCTGTTACATTTGGCTCGCTAAGAATGTACGAGCTTCCATTATACAGTTGAGTGCGTTTGGCTTTAAGGTAATGTCGGTATTTTCGTGTGTTTTCTGGACGCACTCCTGATGGTAGTGGTGATTTAAAACTGATCTTAGAAGTCGATGTCAGTTTACAATTGTTACCTTCTCTTGTCGGTTTAGTTCTCAATTTTGTCAGTGGCTTGACATGTACTGTCCCACCACAGGGAAAATTGTGATTACTAATTACAGTGAATTTAAGTAAACTGGAAACGGATGAACCTTTAAAAATTGTGATGATAGCTGAGTAATGCATCCCTTTGTTACTGTAGGCGGTGATGAACCAGAGGCTGTTGCGGACGCGCTTCACGAACTTTCCATGCTGTCGTGGTCTAACGATGCAACCAAAGTCGCCGTCCTTGTTGCTGATGCTCCTCCGCATGGGATCGGATGCTCTGACGATAGAATGACTGATGGTTTGTATTACCTTCTTCTCAGCTCTTGATTTTAATTGAATCAGAACTTTAATGCCTTTATAGATATTTCTGTGTAGACTGCATTTCCTAATCTTTTTAACTGCATGGCTCTATAAGTTGCTTGTTGAAAGAATACTTGAAGTATAGTCGGACTGCGAAAAACATGGTGTAAAACTGAGCGCTGTAAAAATCTCAAAAGCGATGGTCTTAAAACTGTACAATAAACGGACACACGGTGATACCATGGACAATGTGGACATTTTGAGCGAAAATTCTATATATATTTATACTCATAAGTAGCTTAGGGATCGCGAAACCCGACGTTTCGTCACAGCGAAAGTACGCTCCGTAAATTGCTCTCAAAGATTTAAAACTGATTTTGTGCTTTGTGACGACTGGTAGATTCCGTAATAGTGACTGTATCTATTTCTTTATCGTACAGGTTGCCCACTAGGTCATGATCCCATACAAAATTCAAAAGATTTGGCGCGAAAGACTGTAACATTGTACGTGTTGGGGTGCGAGCCGAGTCTACTCAAGTACAAGGATTTCTTCCAAGGATTAGCGTTCAACACCGGCGGCCAGTACATACCACTCAAGAACTCAGTTCAGTTGAGCAAGGTAATATTTGTGAAATTCTGAGCGTTTTACATACATTTTGTAGTTTCAAATGTTGAGGCCAGGCAATGTCAAAATAATTTTAAAAAATCACATTTGTCCTTCGTGCAATCCTTGCCATTGTGACAATTTTTCCTTCTTTTTGTTGATTTTGTTGTTGCAGCATGTACAATAGCTAAACATATACACGATGCTATATGTTATGATCATAATAATTGCCGTAATATGTTTTTTCCTAAGTATCCAGTTTCAATTCTTTAGCCTGCTGAATAGTGTTATATCGCTTGATTTACCCCCACAGTAAGAAGCAGACCACATGTGATAGTGGATGTTTCCCTGTTATTATGTAGTGTTTGGTACAGAGGCTATAAAACACAGATGACAGTTATTTCTGTCATAACGTTTATTATCAAAGAATTATTCAAGATTATAACGTTGATCACATTCACTAAGCCTTTAAGTGTCTTTCAACAGGTTAAGCGGTCACTTTTTAAGAACATTTTCATTTTTGTTTAGTTTCATTAAAGGTAATCTTTATGTTTCTTTAATTGTATTAATGGTAATCTTGGTGGTGTGTAATTACAGACCATCGTCTCTGCAGTGAGAGTAACATCATCAGCTAAACCTGTCGTGGACGAAATAGCGACGGTGATCGCAGAGGTCAAAGCAGAATTTCGCACCTTGGATGAAAGCGAACTGACGAAAATCGTTCACGAAAGGCTGTCCAAGAAAGGTAAGTTAAAGTTAAACGTGAGTGGGATAGGTGTGCTGTAGTTTTTCCAAGCTTCTATTTATGTTGGGTTGGGTGTACTCATTGTATCGCAGCCAATGTTTGCCTTTTTCCATCTGAAGAGTTTTGGTAATCTAAAAACATCCCTAAGACAGGTCGTTTTACCGTCTTTGCTTTTTACTGCAATCTATTCCGGACTTCTGTTAGTCATGAGTTCCATACATTTTGTATGGAGTTTTCGTGTGGTTTTTTTTTTTTGTCCCCTTCAAATCAAAGACGACCATTCGTACCGTTCGCCCGTTCAAGTTAACGGAAACTATTTTGAAAAGTCATTTGCCCAACGTTTTTAATCTGGTTTTAAACCTTAATCTATCCAACTGTAAAAACATAATTACCTGTACGCACTTTGTCAGAAGAATACGTTTAATAATCCATCGGCTTACAGACATTACATTTCTTGGATACATTGTGTCAATAATTTTTGCCTTTTTCCTAACTTCCTTTACCTTTCCCCCTACTGTAGTTTAACACGACGAAATGTCATTTGTCTCTAGGAATAAAGGTAAACGAACTGATGTACCAAGGCTCCGGCATCGAGCCCGTGTCGTCCAGTGGTCGCCTCATTGCAAACAGCTCTAGCGTCGGAGCGGTCCGAAGGAACTGGGAATCGCCTTCACCATCGGCTTCATCTGAAAGGCACACGTACGTTCAACTTAGCTTGTCTTATATAAGTGGCAAATCATGGTGTCAGAACATACATGACTGAAACTCAACAGAACGTAACATCTTGAAAACAAACTGAGCATATCGGATATATTAGTCCTTAGTGTATTTTTTTTACTACTTTCGTCTTTGATGTATAGTATTTGACCGTGGTTGTTTTTTAAAATTTGTTTATTTTAGCACAATATTTCAACACAACAAGAACAATCATAAATAGAAATTTCATTCTTAAGATCTCTCGGTAAACATCCGAAATGATCAAAATACAGTTTTGGCACCAACATTAGTATCCTGGATCTCTAGTGAATTCTACATGCCATTTTGTTATGAAAAGGACAGTTTTATAGCCATGCAAAGCATGTAACAGTGTGTTATTTTCTCCTATCAGGGATGCACGTGCCTCCTCTGTCTCTGTCGTGACTGCACCTGTAAGCGTGGACAGGGTGGAGAGAGAAGTAAGAAGGCTAGCCCTGGGTCACCCCGACGTCGTCAAGCTGTCATGAATTACCAAACACAACAGATCATAATCACACCAGATACCAAAATGCTGTGAAAGCAATGACATTTTAACTTAGGGCTGGTGTGTGTTCAGAGCTACTTTGTGTACGCTGAAATGAGAATGTGTACTTAACCTGAATAGTTCTGTGTGAACTTCATAACTTCATCCGTCGTGAACGATGGGAGACCAAGAGAGAACTTCATAAATATACAGAAGTTCCTGACGGTTTTTAACGCCTTATGTTTATATACATAATACAGTTATACTTCATAGTAACTTCTTCCTTACAAAGGAAGAAAAATAATACTTTCTGATGCATCGCTGATGTTGCCATGCACATGACAAAGTGCATGCACAAACTTTACAGTTACTACCATGTACTACTATTGATTTTGACTCTGTTAAGGACCTAGCGTAAAACTATGGGTTTAAAAGCGGGTAGAACGTTGTTTGGCTTTGTTTCCTTACTCTGCGATGATATTTGCTTGCCATCCCTACTTGGCAACGCTTTAAATATATCTGATCTGTCTGAGTGATAGGTTTGCCATTGTGTTGTTATTGCCATTAGCGAAGAGAAAACAAACGTCTGTTCATATGCATACTCGTGAAGGACGGAACGAGTGTTCCTGTCTCATATGAAGTTTTTCGTTTTAATTGCTGTTGACTTTTGACTTCATTTAGGGTTTGAATAGGAAATAGCTGAACAAGAATTTGAAGACAGTTGACGAAAGTAAATGTAAGCATGCTTTCCACCCATTTATAATATCACCCTTTCCATTGAAATGTGTACTCCGACAACGTTGTAAGTAATAAAGTTGTGAATATAGATTCCACCGAGTGATATGCTGAATCGCAGGAATATCGAGGCCCATTTCCTCAATCAGAATGCTGTCTAGGTAAGATACTCCCAAATGCGCTTGTAAGGGATGAAGCGGACCCTAACGCTGTAAGTTACAGCCACTAGGCTATCTGCCCTGGCTAAGAAAAAATCGTCCAACCAATACCGTTTTCACACAAGTTCAGTAATATTTCTTATTCATATTCATTCATTGTTAGAACTTTTCAGACAGATATTCTGACCCCTGGAAACTTTCCGACGTCAGTCTTGTGTGACTTTATGGCACTTTGACCTTGAAACAAAGTCTGTAAATGATAAATATGTAGCCATGACAAATGGGGAAACAACTTTAACCTTGTCTGCAGTTTACATGGATCGGCCCGACAACAGCGACCACATCGTTTTAGCTACTGTTTCAGGATTGAATTCTATTAGGTTTTACAGATTGAAGGTGGAATGCCCTTGTTTTACAAACCTAATGTATGAATTTTCTATAAAAAGAGTTTCATACCAGATTTGATAGTCCCGTATAGACTGTGGAATTAAGTGGTCCCTAACCCTGTATTCCCCTGAGCTGTTCGCCAAGTGTTCTCGCGCATGCCTCACTGAAGGGACAAACATGGAAGAACTCGATTCCGTTTCTTGCGTCATCATTTCAATGCAACAAACCTAAAGAAAGTTTTTTGTATGTTTGGCTTTGACTATCGGAGCGGAAGTGTTAGAAACTAGCCTGGTTAGATACATATGAGCCCCTGCTTTATTTTACCAATATCAGTTACATTTTAGATGTTTTTGCATATGATGTATGTTGGCTCTTTCTATTGATTCCCTACACACACACACACCCCTTTGGAACGTTGCCTTAAAGGCACCGAGTGCAACTTTTTTTTGCATTAACACTTGAAATATGTTGAATAAAGAAATCTGTCTGGTATTGACACATACTACACCACATTAGCACACTTTCATCATATTTCACACTTTGGGCATTTAAAACAGCGCAGAAATCAGCCCCAATATGTGTCCTATATTGTGGGCTGATTTTACGAGTGGTACCAGTAAAACAGAGGACACATATTGGGGCTAGTTTCTGCGCTGTTTTAAATGCCCAAAGTGTGAAATAATGATGCAAGTGTGCTAATGTGGTGTAGTATGTGTCAATACCAGACAGATTTCTTTATTCAATATATTTCAAGTTTTGAATGCAAAAAATGCACTCGATGCCTTTAACAAATTCATCTCACAGGCCCAGTGGGTGTTAAAGGCCAGAGTGCATTTTTATTTGTGTACTTAAGCTTGCGCACAGGGGCCCCTTGTTTACAGGCGCGCTCCGTAGTATAGCAGGTGTTGTACTAGCCTTGGCGGGGCAAGCAAGGCGTGCAGTATTTCAAACTTGTGAAGAAAATGGCTTCTGTCGATGCCAGTGACCACTTTTTGGTCGCTGCCATCGACTTTGGCACGACCTTTAGTGGATATGGTTTCTCGCTCACTTCGGCCCCTGACGAAATAAGGGCTAACACAAACTGGACAAACAACCAAGGGTATGCCTCATACAAGGCACCAACATCAGTATTGTTAACTCCCGACGAACAGTTTGAGGCTTTTGGGTTTGACGCCCATGAGCGCTATAGTGACCTTCTTGTTGAGGGCCTTGCGGATGACTACTACTTCTTCGATCGGTTCAAGATGCTCTTGAACCCAACAGCTGAAAGGGTACGGTTTCTATAATTTTTCATTTCTTACTAGTCCTAGTTTGTGTACCGGCGTTGTTCTCAGTCCTTTGACACTACAATTGGATTTTTGTTGTGCCTAGAAGACTATTATAAGCATCAGACTATACTAATAAAAGGTTTTAATAGATTGTTTTATTGTTATACCGTGTTTTTTAATAATCGTTGACATTTGTTGCTCAGGAACTAGGTACGGGCACCTTGCTAGAAGCCGCTAATGGCAGCTATCTACTTGCCGTTGATGTATTTGCCCACACCATGAGGTTCCTTAAAAACCACATGATAGAAGAAATCGGACGAACCCGGAGAGATGAACACCGTACCTTTGAGATCCTCGAGGAGGACATTCGCTGGGTGGTGACGGTGCCCGCAATATGGGATGAAGCGGCGAAACAGTTCATGAGGCTAGCCGCAGAGAAGGTGCATTTCAAGTAGTACATTTAATTGTAGTGAATGGTTACGAGATAACTTACACCCCCCTTCCATAGAGGCGGCGATCGCTGAGCAACCACAAAATCTCACAGTATTTCAAACGAATTTCACTGACAAACGAATTTTCGACGTTATTTGTGTTTTGTTTTCCTTTCAAGTATAGTTTTACATCGTCAACCATAACTAAAGTTATAAGACTGAGGGACAGGGAAGTTCAATATAAGTCGCTTGTCGGGTGCTGTTCAGTCGAAAGGGGGTCTAAATGGCGTTTTCTCCTACGTCCTACGACGGGTCAAGTCAAGTCTACGAAAAAGGAGTTTTTGAATGAAGCTAGATAACTTCAGTTGTGTTCATGTGTCTTTGTGTGAACGGTGCAATGCAACTTTCTCGACAAAACAGTCTACCTCAGTCTCTAAAACCGTATAGACCATTTTTCAACAGAACAAGCCATACACCACATCGTTTTTTGTTTCTTTACAAAAGACAGTCACTAAAAAGCTATCTGGTTTTCTCCCTAAGGCGGGCCTTGCCAAGAAAGATGACCGCCAGCGGCTAAGGATTGCTCTTGAACCAGAGTCAGCGTCGCTTTTTTGCCTCGATTTGCCCCAACACTTCCTTGGGGAGTCGTCGTCCAATCAACCACTACACGTAGAAGCTAGAACGCGGTACATGGTCGTCGACTGCGGAGGTAAGTGAAACTAAATATTGAACTACAGGTAAAGAAAATAAAGGAAAGAACGTATTTCGATGCAAGCTATATGACAATGTGCACGTAAAGCGATCAATCTAATACAATTGGTTTTTAATTTGAAAGGTGATACTTTCATCACTTTTAGCGCAAATAACAGGGTTGGATATGTGTATATCAGTGTATAGCAATGAAAATTAAAATGCCATATTTTAAACTTATATAACAACGAAACATCTTCTTTTGCATCTTAATCTTGGCCGGCAGCATGCTTAATGTGGCAGAGAACATGTTCTTTATAGCAGGAATGAAAATGTTTGAAAAATTACAGTTTCATTTATATCCTTATCTCAAGCAGGGTATAATAAGTTTTTGTAGCATTCGCTACACTCTTTGAACATTTTCGCTACCAACTCCTACGCATCTTATGCTTCGAATTCTAAATACGTAGAAGACAACGCATTTGTCTCACGCCTATATATAAACATCTATCCGCAGGTGGCACAGTTGACATCACAGTGCACGAACTTCGTCCCGACAAAAGCATTAGGGAGATCCACTGTGCAACAGGAGGACCATGGGGCGGCACACAGGTGGACGAGAACTTCTACAAGCTACTGGACGACATTTTCGGGAAGGACTTCATGAACCAATACCGCCGGGAGTATCCTTCTGAGTGGCTGAAGATGCGTGAGGCTTTTGACTTCAAGAAACGTACATCGGCACCTGTAGTGAATTTGCCGATTTTCTACAATTTCAATAACTCTCACAAAACAATGAAGAAGTCAGACATCAAGCAATCTGTTCAGAGTAGTGAGTGGGGCAAAAAGGGGGTAACCTTCTCAAATGGCTTCCTCCGTTTGACTAAAGAAGTCATGGAGAAACTGTTCGGCCCTGTTGTAGCGAAAATCGTGCAGCATTTGGAAAGCCTTATTGCAATAGAATCGTTGACAAACATTGAATACTTCTTCCTTGTTGGTGGGTTCAGTGAGTCCCCCATACTTCAGAAGGCGATTAAAGACCATTTTTCGCCACAGATTTGTGTACTTGTCCCCGAGGAAGCTGGTTTGGCAGTCATGAAAGGGGCTGTAATGTTTGGTCACCGCCCATTTTCTATTGCCGAGAGAGTCAGTCCCAAGACATTCGGTATCCAATGTTCTTGTGAATATGATTCAGAGAAACACAGTGGTGGGGGGTGGCTATTGGATGGGATTCGTCTCATTTGCCCAAATGTATTCTTCAAGTTTGTTGAAATCAACCAACCTGTTTCAACAAAACATGGAACGCGCTATCATTTCCGCCCAACTAGAGGAGACCAGTCGAAAGCTGATATTCGACTTTTCTCTACGTATGAAACAGATGCCAACCTCGTCACAGAGGCCGGAATGGCGCCCTGTGCGACTACAACCTTGTCCATGCCTGATATTGACCGTGGAAAAGACAGGGAGATCGAGATAGTTTTCTACTTTGGAGATACAGATGTCAGTGTCGATGCAATTGACCTGACATCAAATTCCAAAGCTAACGTTGTTATCAACTTTCTCGACGATAACCTCAGGTCACTGTAAACTCATGAGGCATTGCAGTGCCCCGTCGACATGATTCATTAATTACAGCTGGAGTTTTGATTTCCTGAAACCGTTAACTAACGTTGTAACCCATTACAATGTGATCTTGAAAACCATTGATAAAATGCGGCACGGATACCTATCCACACGAAAAGCAGAGAACAGAACTACTCGACGTTGATAAAAATTTCTATATCATGCTTACCTGATTGAGTGGATCACATGAATGACTAAAACTTGAATTGTTTTAACATTAACTAGCCACCTAAAATTGTTGGAAGGAAACTATTGGCACTTTCATGGCTGCCTATACAAGGGATAAAGTGAGGTATAAAATACTAGAGAAAGAAAATAGTAAAGTAGCTATGTGGTGATTCTTGCGCTGTATTATATAGTGACATGTCTGTATGTTCCATAGTCTGAACGTGTCGTTGTAATGTGTTCAACTACAGGGAGCATTTCGTATTCTGTCAGCTGCACCTGACCTATATTAAGTTAGACTTGTAGGAAATACAACTGTACATATCTGTTAACTATTGTCAAAATTGAAACTCAACTTTCATTGTTTCCTCACATTTTGCATGGTGTTACATAACGAGCATATAACATTTGATGAAGTGCTTAGGTTGAAAGACTTACCTAAATATAAGGGCAAATTTGAACGTTTAGAGTTTCTATTTTTGTCACTCTCTTGACACAAGGGATAGGTTGCCATTTGTTGACTCCCGCGGATCCAGCGGGGGGCGCACCCGGCGTGCGCCCCCCCAAAAAATTAAATGCCTGG
>LZCU01153550.1:1781-12376 GCA_001663935.1 Asymmetron lucayanum | reverse complement strand
CAGCATCAGTGTACAGTACTACACACACGCAGCATCAGTAGACAGAATTACTAGGCTACACACACGGCCCTAGGCTGGTGACACACATAGGGCACGTAGATCCTCAATATACAAAAGATCCTAATTCATGTCCTAATTCATGGTACGCACTTTGTCAGTGTCTTGGAACAAAGCTAAAGTTTCCAACTACTCATTCTAACAACGCAGATGAGCTTCAATCTGTGAATTCAAGTACAGTACTCCTTATGTATGTTGACTGCAGGACGGAGGTATAACCTTGATTGGAGAGTTTGCTGATTAGTATTGCCATGGATAAACTCGGTGCCTTCAGTCGCTTGTTTCCGCCCATAGTACAGTCCCTTCCCCTGTTACGGACTTTAAAGTTTGTGTGATTGGTGGTTTGTTTCTGTAACTGATATGCTGGTTATTTACCCGATAAACCTGCTAGTTTGCCGACACTGCCCAACATGTCAGATAAAGTTGTGCGATAAGAGCTCATTTACAGTTCCAAAACCTAACGTAATCTTACCCCCAGTATACGCCAAACTATTAACGTGATACCCTGGTGACTGATGTGTAGGACTACCCGGTCTAGTTTGAATGCAGTCCCAGTCCCTCCAATTCTATCGTACAAAAGCCCGACGAAACGATAAGTAGCGGGTATGTACTTCGGCTCAATCAGATGATCTGCTCCTCGAATGTTTATTGGTCAACAAGGGTACACACTTCTTGACCCTTAACCTGTGAATAGTCTGTACCCGGCGCGGGTTGACGGAGGGTGAACACAGGCACAGTCGCACTCGCCTGGTTCCGTACCCCGCGGCCAGAAAGTCTGTAAAGCTCGCTATAACCGAGAACGTGTCGAGCCATAAATTTTGCTGGCGTGGTGATTGACAGTGGTCCGCCTACTTCTAAACCCTACCGGACCACGTGATTGGTTCCGCCGGGGGGGTTGTTGTAGTCCTGGCACTCGGCGTGCAGGCAAGTTCGTTCGGTCCTGTCGCACGCGCTGCAGTCCTATTGGAGGGTGTGCCGTGTGTCTGTCCCGCAGGTAAGCCGACCGTTATACCTGAGTGTACGATCAGGCCCGAGATACTGACATGCTGTCCTGACCTAGTGGGTTCTAGCAGCGGGGTTGATTAATCCAATACTGTAGTACACTAGGAGACTAGAGGTGAAATGTCAAGAGCGCGTCTAAATCGCACGATCGAAGGGAGACGGACCCTCAGTGATGGTACGCTGAACTTAAGTCAAACTTCACTATTACATATATGATAGGTTGGTTATCACTACAGCATCTATTCGAGTACATAACTATTTGTGGAACTATCAGCTACATTCATGGTCGTATTTTTATGGTACAATATAAACTTTTCAAATACTGTACAACAACAAGGCTTTGTTTCTAGACTGCCCTGTGTATGCGATCATAGATCCCAACTGAGTGTAAGATTAGCACAAGTATTACAGGAGGATATATGTGACGACTGAAGCAGTATCAGGCCGACCAAGCCGTCATCATGGCTGCGTAGGAATCGGGCCAGATTTACGGGGTCCCCACCGTGAAAATTCCCTCGAACAAGCGTGTCCTTATAAGCCGTTCTGCTTGTGTCTGCCAGGCAACAGGTCGTGATGGAAGAACTCAAGCTCACCCCCACCGCCAACGGTGCTGCGGAGCTGGACAACAACGCCAACATGGGCGACTTTCTGGGTAAGAACCCCCTTTTCAACATCATACAAATACATGTGCACTTTTTTGTGTCAACGTGACACATACCACCACTAACGTGTGTGCCAGTACAAAAATCACCGACTCGTGATGTGGAACTCCGTGGCCCGAGCTCTGCTACCCCTGGGTCACTTCAGTCCGTTTATGCTCGGTCATCTTCAAGGTCTTCATTGCTCCAGCCTAGTGAATTCTCTTTGCTGGTTACAAAAGGGTAACATGTAATCTGTTCTGACTGATGTGGAATCGGGGTGGTGGTTGTCTGAGCGCCCGGCTTCACGGACAAGCTGCAGACAGGGTGTAGACGTAGGTGTAGCGCACTGTACAACAGTACTCTGAACGGCTGTAAGCCTATCAGCTCCAGACCAGGTGTTCGCTCATGTGTTGTTTTCCTGTGTGTGTATCCGGTAGGACCTAAGAAACTGTGTCAATGCGGACATTATAGAGCTGACTCCATGTAAAACACGCTGTTCTAACGTTTACGACAGTGCAGTATGTGAGCCAGGTTGTATCCTGGCAGATATGGACTGTGAAGGTGAAGTTCAGAACGTCACCGACTTCCCTGCAGAGTTGTTCAGATCGACAGGGTGTTGTATACAAGATAATACTCAAACACACCCCAGTTGTAGGCCCCGACCTCCTGTGTCTTTCTCCCGCTTGACCGCTCGTCATATCGTACCAAGAACCACAAACCGAAGTACATTACCTATTATCTATCAGGTCTTCATTACAACAACAGTAACTTTAACTTGACAATATTTTCTAGGTTGGGTGGTACCTTGTTAAAGTTTGGAATCTAACAAGAACACTTTTATCAACTTCCCAGGCACAGTTTGTGTTGAGTTCTGTCAGCCTAGTGGCTAACTTGTACCCCCAGCTGGTCCATAAAGCCCGTGGTATGGGGGGAGTAGCCGTGTGTGGTGTGAAGGTCGCGAGGGGACAGCAGTGGTGGCCATAGCACGGCTACACGGGGGCGGCCCTGTCTGTGCCCTGGTGGCTTCCCGTCCTAGGAAGTCAACAGAAGAATGGAATTAAAACTAGGCTAGAGGAAGGTTGTTGATAACAGCGCCGCGGCGGTTAGGCTGTTATTTGAAGCAGCGATCTGTAACTTGACGAATGATTTCTGCCTAAGGCCAGAGAACGTCCTGACAATGGTACCGTCTCATCATGTTGTGCCCAGGTCCGGGGTCTGGCAACGCCGCAGGCACTGCCGCCAAACAGGAGATGTGCGCCGGTTGTCAGAAGCCAATCGCCGACCGTTTTCTACTAAAAGTCGGCGAGAACTGCTGGCACGAGAAGTGTCTACAGTGTACCATCTGTGGGCAGCGCCTAGCCAGGTCCTGTTACGTCAAGGAAAGAAAACTATACTGCAAGTCAGATTATGAAAAGTAAGTGCATCATTTATGTGGGGTAGATATAATTTGATAATTGAAATGTTAAGGCAACCTTGATTAGATTTTCATGTGATGTATAGCCCAGTAGGACGGGGTGGGGTGTTCGGTGTGTGTGTGGAGTAGCGGTCTGGTATTCTCCGACCAAGAGTCCCGGTAGCACCCGTGTACCGGTGCCGTATGGTTTGGTGTGGCTGGTACGGTGGGCTGGTCGCCCTCTGCCTCTTGTCAAACCCAACACAAAGCCCTGCAACGGCTCAGTGGCTTTAACCGTATACAATCAAGTCCCAATGAAGTCCCAAATGGCCGGGGAGTACATTATACTACAGTTTTCACACATGAATATTACCCCGCCTGGGAATAGACATTCAAACAGAGGCGTCACTTTCATGAGGCATGTAATGAGAATATCATAACATAATATTCCCCAGAGTGAGTAGAACAAATTACCAAGAGAGCTGAGCTTTGGGGCTTAAATAAACCATAGTGTGCAATTCTTCACATAGAACAATCCTGTGAAGTTTCCTCATTACTCTGTGATTGTGTCAACTGGCGCTAATATTAGTTTTTAGTCAACCTTCCCTGTTCCCAAATAGTGTGGTTGAACGGAGGGCCGGCGGACGTTGGTCCCGGGCTGCCAGTGTTTGTTTTCTTTCTATCTGCGTGAACACACATGGCAATAGCTTGTACAGCCGACATTTTCTGGTTTCTGGGGGAGACCTGTGTTCTTGAGAGGGTAGCCAGCAGTGATAAGTCGGGGCCTTTACCCGACGTTCTCCAATCTTGAGTTAGATCTTGTTAGGATACCCCAATGTACACAATAGAAGTAATCAGAACAAGACTGACGAGTAACCAAGTGGACACTTCGGTCCGCACCTGCTAACGTGGGCGGACCAAAAAATACCTGCCTTCATAGCCCACCTTCCTACGCAAACCTAAATGTTTTCTCAAGATTTTCATCAAGGGCAATAACCACGCGCGCCGCTCCGGCTGTTGATAAAGCCGAACACCCTATTGTCTCAGGGAAGATTTACAACAGGGTGAGACGACTATGTACTGTTCTAGGCCTGAGTGCGAGTACTGCAGCACCTACTGTGGTATGGCTGGGTCGGTAGCAACTACAGACTACTGATTATGACACCCGATTCCAAAGTTGGAAGTGACATAAATCTTGGTGGACAGCTTTTGCTGTATAAAAATGACATGTACTATTGGCGGTTAGGGCCGCTAAGATAGAAAGTGTATGTCGTTTCCTGTGTCATCGTTAATGGGGAAGCACTAAGTAAACTTGTGTCACTAAGTTACTGTAAGTCTAGTGTGATGGTACTTGCTGGATGTCACTGTTGTATCGTGACGACAATGCACTTAAGAAAGGAAAAGCTGGTTGAAATAGGAATATCAGGGGAGGGGCAATGAATCCAAATACTAGTTTACTACCGGATCAACGGATAAGTTTAGAAAGGAAATCGCGATCAAGACGGAAAACAATCGGGAGTTGCTTGATCCATTTCGGATCCTCAATCCAGTATGCCTATATACATATATGAGACATGAGCTACTTCTGACCGCTGTGTTTGTTGGGTGTGCGCAACTAACAAATGAGCAGGAATCCAGACTTGTTTTGTGTATGATAAAGCATAAGATGCTGTAATAAGAGTGAGTTTATCGGCATGTCACTAAGTGACAGATACGTGTATTCTGAGTCGGTGCTCTACACTTGTGGAGCATCAACCCTTATCAAAATATTGGATCAGAATGAAACTAATCACCTTCTGTCAGTTTCCCTTATTAACAGGACAAAAGTAGATCTTTCTAAGTTTACACAAGAGCAGACTGGGGGATTTTTCCGTTGGAGTCCGGGTTGCCTGGACCACGCGGCCTCCTGGGTTCCCCGGCGGGACTAGCCCGTTCCCACTGGGCTGGTGATCACTACAGGTTTCCTTACTTTTCACGGTATACTCGCTACTAACGTGTTGCGGCCATAGCGTTTGTCTGTGCGGTTCAGGTAATCACTAACCAGACCTACACGGAGTCTATGACTAAGCAATACCTACGGGAATCATGATCAACAACAATAACAACGATAGCAACATAATGGAGATAACACCGTTCATTATCAGGTGCTTACTTAGCAGTGTTTCCATATTCTGGAATTTCGTGTTTTTCTCCAGTAAAGCAGAACGTACCAACAAACATTGATCATTCCTAGAAGGAGGTAAAGAAAGGCTTTTCCTTTCCCAGATATTGGTTATCTATAGATGCTCTAGAACTGTCCCTCTAGGAAGGAAGGGAATCCACATGTAATAAAAGCAGACGATAAGCGCGCATCAGTACTGACGTGCCGACCATGTAACAGTTGTGGGATCCCAGCAGACATCGGACCCGTCACGGCACAAGTCCTTTACCTGGAGCTGAACTTTCCCGAACGAGGCCGGGCACCGGTTTGAAACAATACATCAGGGCTTTTCACGATCTTGTTCAGTTCAGTTCACGATCTTGAACGGTCTGTTTTGACGGTCATCGCAAGGTGGTCGTGTGGTTGTCTCTTATCATCGCTTTTCATTGGCTCCCTCTGCCCAGAGGGGTGTCCAACCCCTGAAACCACCTGCGCTTTATGCTCATTGTTCGTTCAATTAATCATGTATTGACACACACATATATATATATATATATATATATATATATAGAGAGAGAGAGAGAGAGAGAGAGAGAGAAATATATATACAAACGCGTGTGTGAAATGTTAGGCTTCTGGTTTTATATCTACGACTACGTGGCTTACAAAGATATTTCCGATTAGAACTTACTATCTTCAAAAGACATTTGCCATGATCACAGCCTTAATTTTTCTGTTGCCCCATATCATATCCTAAGTTGCCTGCAGTCTTGACTGTTTTGTCCAGCATATGAAGACTTCGTTGGGAGGTACTTTTCACCTGCGGGACACCGTGTGTGCCAAGTGAAATTCGCGTGGCTTCTGAATTGTAGATCTGGAATTTTTGTGATCATGTTGCTTAAGTTTGTGTAACGTGCGCAGTTCTCTGTAGAATATGCTCGAGACCTTCCTAGATAGAGAGCAAGAAAAAACGCTTTGCCGGCCGGTGCCAGCAGATGACGGCCTCCCTGCAGGAAAACGAGGAAAAACTTCCCTGAAGCGTTGACTTTGGACACAAAAGCAGGTAGCGCTAACTCTGTCATGGCTGAGGCCACAGACTGCTACGTATATATGTGCCATATCCATATATACGGATTCCTACAGACACAGGTATATCGGCATACACGGGTATATCGGTATACTGTGGCACAGGTTTATCGGCATACACGGATACACAGGTATATCGGTGACGGTGTGCACGGGTATATCGGTGCCTGTTTCATTTCCGCACAGACATGTGGGACTGGCCAGTCCTACTTTGAGTAAAAATGATGACGCTGAAACTGTAGTAAACTGGCGTCTGCTCGTCTTTTCTGTCTACGGTCCAATCCCGCTTACTGGAGTTTCCATTTTATTAGTATACACAACTTTCCACTTTGTACGATACGTATGGTTTGTCAGTTTGTTTGTTCTGTGTATATAGTTTGTTGTATCATGTAATATAAATTGTTCAGTGTATGCCTATATTATGTATATACTGCGGCGTTCTATAAAGTCAGTTTTTCTGTCTATATTTCACGAATGACACCCACATGTCGAAGGTGAAAACGACTCTATTCTGATCTGAAGTAGTACAATGCTGCCTAATGTTATCTATGGATCGTGAAATTGTCATTGTGCACGCCCTACTGTTTCCATTCGTTTGTTCCGCTTGGTGACACGTCACGTCACTGCAGGCCGTCCGTCAGAGATTCGCTGAAGATGGTTGTTTTTGTTGTTTAAGTACAAGGCTTCATGTTGTCGGTTCTGAAGGCTACTAGTCACAGGGGTCGACAGCACCTCGATGCTTGTGCGAAGTTGGCGCAATCTGCACCGAGTTTGCCCGTATTTCCAGTTCATGACAGAACTTTCCCAAAGCTCTTTCCAACATATCTCCAAACTGTACATGAATATTTCTATGGATATGAACTGCTCTCTAATTTATTGACATGTTGCTTGTACTAGGCTTTCCTCTGAAGCTTCTGATTTTCCTAAACTTTGCACTGTCATGGAAGCCAAACTGAAAATACCGTGACCGGGTTAAAGCTAGAGACAGACCCGCTGTCACTCTGTCCTCAGCCTTTTCATCGGGATCCGGCGGGAAGTCCAAACACACGGGTGGACACGACGATTGATGGCAGTCCTTATCCCGGTCTTTACCAGAAACTAGCGCTTAAACTTCACCTCATTCCAAGTATTTAGACATGATGATAGCGAAATGTAGGCAGCAGCGCACAGTAGTCCTCGGACAGGCTGTTTGAAGCAGTTTGGTAGTGAAGTATCGTCCTGTAGTCTCGCTCGCTGTGTGCAACTTATTTCTTTGCAAGCAACACACAACGACAAGAACAACAACAACAATGATAATAATAGTAAGACGCCAAGAAAAAAGTGACAGCTTATGACAGCGATGTTTCTTGGCCCGGGTTTGTTTTGGGTGGGCGCTATCTTGCGGGTTGTCCATATGGGGCCATTCACACACCACAGGAGCGCAGGCGGGCGGCGAGAGGTAGCAACAGGCGATGTTATCTCCGTGTCAATCCCAGATAAACTGTTACATGGCGGCCCCATATATCAACTTTGCGCTGCGTGGTGGATGTGAGCGGAAAGCCTGACATCCCTCGGCGTCACGAAGCCTTAATAACGCGGGAACGACAACTCTAGTATTCCCGCTTCACAGTCACTATTGGAGAATTTCTTCCACTTTTCTGTCTTCTCTTGTCTTGACAGACCATCAACACTTCAGCTGCCACCTTACATAGCGAACCTCTTCCCGACAACCGTGCTTTGTTGTATTAATTTATCTCTTGATCTTTTTTTGCTGAAGGAGCAATGTTATGGCCAGGTGTTACAATAGAATACAAATCTGTAATTTCTGGGTTATTAACTCCGATTGTATATAGTTTTTATTTCCCGTCTTTGTACCACAGAACAGCTTAATGTTCCGCACAGTCTGGGACGTGTGGCTGTAGATATATGAAAAGAAAAATGGCGATATTATAATTCATAGAAATGTAAATAACAACGGAAACCCGTGGTGTGTGTAGAGTCAGTGCCGGGCAACAGTTTGAGCCGTGCTCCGGGATATGAGCCGGCGCCTCGGGCAGGGGACAGGAGGTGGGCCCGGCCGCTGACTCCAGCTCCAACTTGGCCTGTAGGCCCTGCAGGAAACTAACCCTGTTTAGCTGCCAATGAACTTCAAATTTGTCAGTGTTTAGCTCAGAATTCGTTGCATGCGGAGGCGAAATTCCAGCTCCAGGCAGAGTCTACCCTAATGCATTCAAGGCGGCCTATCCGCAATTCTAGAGCGGAAAGTAGCCAATGAAGTGCAGATAGATTTGGGATATAATTGAAATGATTTGTATTTGAAAATCGCTGCTCTGGTTTTGATTTGGTTCGGGAGGGTGCTGGGGTTGTTCTGGTGATTGGCATGTGTGTTGAGGTCCTGTACACGGTAGGTGCTGTAAACTGGCTGCACAGGCAAGACAGGGAACCTTTGGGACCACTGAAAACGATGGAAACTGTTTGAGGATTTCTACCAGAACCAGCCCGTTATTCATGGCAGTTTCCTGTGAGAAATTTTACCGTTCCAAACTCAAAATCAAATCTCGTCTTTTCTCTCTAAACTTGTTTCAGTGGGTGGATCGTTGTTGGAAGCGAGGACCTTTCTGATTCTTGTGTAAAAGACTCACTTTCACTTCACTCCGATACGTCTGTACATTTGTATTTGGAGTATTTGTAATGTTCGATACCAGATAGCAGTCATATTTACTGATCATCTGACATCAACACAACCTCACATCGATTCCGCGGACTTGGCGTCGCTTGTCACAATACCGCTTGGAGCAGTGGAAAGTCGGAGCGGCAAGTCGTCACTCGTCACACCTTCTGGCCATTTCGTTAGGCAACCGGTAAAAAAACGTACACCGTCAAAGATCAAGACAACCTAAAAACACCCTGTATGACCACGCAGGAACATCTTCAGGCAAGGCAAGAAGAGGTGTAGAAACTTGACCGAAAAAGTTAGACGGTAGTGTACATACTGTATTATATAAAAGTGTGACAATATAACTGAACAGTCACAAGGGGTTTATATGTTAGAGAGGGTCTTTTGGAGATCCATACAGGAGTTGTTGTGAACCACCCGCCTCGCTGTGTTCCACATACAGTAGCCTTCTTGGGAAACCTTCGCCCCGCGATTTTATATGCTAGCGGTATCAGACAGGTCTCGCTCAGTGGATGCGCAATAGCCTTGAACAATTGTCCAATATAATTTTCACATAAACTACATATCACTTTATTCCACTCCAGCAGGACACAATTACCCCACAAGGATGGGAAAATTGGTTTATTATTGCTAGGGTTATGAAGATTTATGTAGAAGCCCAGCTTAGCGTGAAAATGTCCAGGCGCGCGCGCTGCGCATGACATAAATCAGGCCTGCACGCCTGGCCCAAGTATCCAGCGGTCTTATTACCTCTGCCGACAGAGTCATGTTACGGCCGACATTTCGCGCTGATCGTTTTATGGCTCTGATATTAGCTTTTTCGCGGTTGTAGAAAAGACAGACATGGTTAATATTTGCACCGGGTGACGAATGGGCGAACATTTCACCTAACCTTCAAACCGTTATTGCGTTTTCAAGTGTCCGGTCTCGGCCTGTTGGAAGAGCAGGTCAGATTGCTCATATGTATGGGAGATATTACCAACAAATCTAATGATATTTCAATAATATCTTTGGCGTTACCAAAGTGCCTGCGCTGAAATACAAAATAAGGTACAGTTGAGGTTGTTTCAGATGGTTTCAGAATCACGCTGTCAGTTTCCCCATTTTTGGTGGAAATAGGAGAGTCCGATCCAAACGAGACATCCACCCAAGATTGTCATTCCGACACTGCAGCAACTTGTGGAAACTTCTCAAGTTTTAGAATAATCGCTTTAAGACGTGATGAGCATATGTTTGTGGCTTCGTGGTGGATAAATCCATTAAGCCCCCTTTCCAGAGGACGAAGACTGTTGTGCGACCGTTGAACGACAAAACAGATCATTCAACCGTTCGGTAAAACAGGTTCTGTAGAGGTGTTTGAAAGTCTGTTGAGGCCGTTGAGCGCTGGTTGGCCGATCTTTGGCGTTCACTGAAAGACCGTTTCCCTCCGCGATCATTGAAAGGGTGTTTTTATATTTATGGACCCTTCAAAATTTTATGACGATATGGTGACTAAACCATCACTAAACGTTCATTGAAGTATCATAGGAAGACATGGAGATCATTGGGTGCTCACTGAAAGACTGATGAGCGACCTGTAAAATTTTGGCCCCTCATTGGTACATGTATCTCAACATGCTG
>LZCU01153468.1:0-10866 GCA_001663935.1 Asymmetron lucayanum | reverse complement strand
CGATTGAATTAGGAAAGCTTGAAATGGACCAAATGCACTTTGTTGCTTAATCGACAAAAACATCAATCTCCATTAATGCCACACAACAGGCTAAGTGTTATCCACGTTTGATTCACGACCGCTCCAAAAACCGCTGACTGTTGCTCGGGACGTGAAAGTACCAATGGTCCACAACAATAGAACTGGGGATAAATATCAAGACTTTTTATGTGAGGGGAGCTGTATCACCACCACCACCTCACCAAGTCTATAACCCTTGCTAATCATTAACGACTTGCTCATGGTGTGACTCAAACTTGTTGACCGAACGTCGCCAACGGCATGATATTTATAGAGGTCCGTGTTTGTTCAAGTCACGCACACTAAGTTAACACGTAGGCAGGTCCTAGCGGAAAAAGAGAGCTACGTTGCTTGTTTGGAAGATATTTTGCCAGTAAAACATCAAGATGGCCATGTTAAGGGTCTGCGAGAAACTTCGTGAGGTTGACGCGAAGGCCCGGAGGCACGGTTTAGTCCGTGCGGAGACAGGCTACCTCCGGGCCCTGGTGGACGCCATGGCGAACATGGACAGGCTGCTGGAAGTGGAGGTGCTCAAAAGTCTGGGCGACGTGTACTTGGAAAAGGGAAGACGTGAACAGAGTATTGCGAGCTTCAACGGCGCCGTGAAGATTTACACGACTGCATTGGCACGATGTCACAAACAGGAATTGGCAGAAAGTATAGAAGACCGCATACAATACGCTGAGAGGTTATTACGAACAACGTCACATAGAGAAAAGGAGTCTTGGGGAAAGAAAGAGCTAAGTAAAGACAAGGAAGTGATTTCAATCACCAAAGTGGCTGTGATGTTCCAAAATCAGGACAGGAAATCGACTGCTAGTGATAACATTGAATCTGTAATTGTTGGATATGCACAGTTAATGATAGAAGGAATAATCAAGGACAACAATTTGGTAGAGACAGAAGCTATTAAAAGTGTCGGCGACGTGTACCTCAAAAGAACAACAAAACCCAGAAACACTGCGATCTTAACCAGGGCCAATGCTCTGTATAACACTGCGCTCCTAAGGTGTAACAACTCTCAGGGAAAAGTCGTTCTTCTCCACCGCCTACAACACACTGCGAAAATCAGACAAGAAATCACCAGCAATAAACACAAGGTATGAATACTGACCCTTCAAAGTCACACATCATGTAATTGGTCAGAGAAGATTTCAGGCACCCTGCTTCAATGACATCAATTCTTTATGTAGATAATTATCAGGTCATTTGGAACAGAAATACCTTTCCGGCAAGTTATCCTTATTCGTGCTTTGGATAATTCATTTAGCTATTATGATGGAAAGATGTTCATTATTCTAAGTGCCCGGTTCGTCTTGCTTGCAACAAAAGAGACTTTTTGTCATATAATTGTTATAATGTAAACAAGTAATGTAGAATCGAGCGAGTAAACTAGTCATATGATCACCTGAAACGTTTACATATGCCCGGTCTTTCGACAGGTCACGTCAGGTCATTTACCTTTTAGTGTTGGTTAAAGTCCAGGTGTGCATTGGTTTACTAATGAAGCCTTTCAGTTCTCAATTTATATAATGTCAAACCAGTGGCGTCGTGTGGCGTTGTAGTGAGAGCGTTCAGCTCGGAACCCATGGGTCCCTAGTTCGATCCTGACCTGCCCCGATGTCACGTTGTACGGTGGAGTGACGCCTACCGGGCCTTTCGGCTAACTATGGCTTCGGCTGTCTTAAACGTGCCCTAGGACACGTACGGATTTGGTGATGCCGTTGTGCCAACACCTGCACAATTGCCACTATGGACCTTTTTTTATAATGTCAATTTATATAATGTCACGCCTAATTCTGTGCTCTGCTATAGAGTTTCATCCGTCAGCAACGAAACAAAGATTTAGTAGGACAACAGGACCATCTCTCCTGTTCCTCCTCAGCAGTATCCTCAACAATTGATGTCATCAATGATACAATGCAGCAACTACATATGTAGGTACCTGGAGTGTTGAGACCATTTTACAATTTTCTTGGGTTCCATATTTGAACATGGGAAACGTTTCTATTGAGAATACCATTACTGTAATATTTCAACTGATATTATCATTGTATGCAAGCTTTAAAAAGATCAACGTAATTCCTAAAATTCTCATTTCAGTTACTCTCTAAGAAGAGTTTGGGTATATTGCGACGCTCACGAAGAAGGTCACAATCTACCCAACAACCTCTGCTTGAAGAGTAAATCTAGGATCTAAGACGTATTACATTTTATAGGTTTCCATTAATTGCCGATGACTCATAATGTTTTTGCCTTTTTTATTCTTTCTTAGCTCCCATGAAAACTTAACAGAACAACAAACTCAAGAAAACGCCAGCCAAGTTAACGATGACATGTAAGTGCTCAGTTCACTCATCTTCTAATGTGCTAGGTTTTGCCAACTACTTTCAACAATGTTACTCTTTAACTTATATGCCAAATCCTCGACATGAGGGTTGTGTACAAGAATGGTAACCATGGTAGCTAATGTCAAAGTTGAGGAAGGGCTCCTAAATTCTAGCAATATGCCATCAAATGTAGCGTTTGGAAAAAAAAAACATGCATTATCGAATGCTACCTAAGACGATACGATATCGTTATTAGTCAAGTCAAGATTATTGCGCAACAATTGAATTGGACACAATGTATGGCAAATAACACTTAATAACTATAAACTATTTCTAACAGTGTTGTAATCCAACTTCGATACATGTATATATTCGATAATGGAATATTGTATTTCACATTGCTGTAACATGGTTTCTCTTTTGTATAGCATTATTGCTTATTAATGCTCAGGTTGACAATATTTTTGACATCGTATTTGCAAAATAAGCATGTAACACAGAGATACAGGTTTTTTTTTTGTTGGCCAGATACCACAGGTATATCCAGAATGCGGATTGTGACCTGACAAAGGGAGACCTGAGCGCAGCAGAGCAGGACATAGCAGCTGCCCTGAAGCTTATTCACGGTCGGTTAAGAACTTTTCATGGTTTTTATGATATTAATAACTTGAAATCTAGAAAACGGGAGGACCATGGAAGATCTTTGCCTTACTCGTGGTTTTGAGACATTTATACTGAGTCTTGTAGTAGATGTGATTCGGATTGTCATCGAAGCTAGTGTGTTACACCAAATGGCGGTTATATCGGCTTAACCAATACACGTTTTGTGTGCATGCCTTTTCCGGTGGACTAAGGGGTACTCAAGAGTACAGAAAATTCCGATTTTGACATGATGTGTACGTGCTATGCAGTCGTCGGAGGAAAACGCAGCTAGTTCATCCAGTTATCTCCTAAAACAGGAATGTATAGTCCTTTAGCTCTTTCCGGCTGTTATAGTCATCGTAGAAATACAAATATTTCCCTAAATGTATGCACAGAACTTAGAGTAGGTTATAAATATTTTCTGAATTCCTTGCAACAGATCCGAGCAAACCCAACAAGGTTAAAGAAGCTGACTGCCTGTCCAGGTTAGGCGATGTCTACTTGCAGCGAGGCAAGCAGACAGGAGAAGGTAGGAAATTCACACAGTCCGCAGCGCTGTATAATGCCTCCATGGCAAGGACAGATGGAGACAAGCAGAACATGATAGACAAACTACTAGAAACAGAACGACTGTTTCTTTTGCATACTTGTAACATAAAATCTGAGCCGTGTCCTCGCAGCAACGCTTCAAAGCACAAGAGGACATTGGACAGGGTGCGGACTCGTGTAAAGTCCCAGCTAGAAATAATTCACGAGAAGCACAACCCGTACAAGTATGAAGAAGGTGATCCCGAAGTGAGAGAAGTAGAGGCTAAACGAGCTCAAGCGACCAAGAACCTATTCAAGACTATAACATATGAAAGACAACAGTTTATCCAAATGTTAACGGATAACTGTATTGCCAAACTTGGCCACCCTCCATGTAATTATGCATTGATCGGGTTGGGGTCACAAGCGACAGAACTGGTCACGCCGTACTCCGACCTGGAGTTCGCCATTCTGATTGAGGAAGAGAAGGATGATGACGTCACAAGGAAGTACTTCCTTAACCTCACACACTACTTACACCTGAAAGTTATCAACATGGGTGAAACCATTCTTCCGGCCATGGCCATCCCGTCTCTCAACGATTTTTACTCAGAAGACCCCGAGAAAAATTGGTTCTATGACGCTGTCACACCTCGCGGATTTGCTTTTGATGGCTTCATGCCATGGGCCAGTAAGACTCCGCTTGGGAGAGACGAAACTAAAACAAAACCTGCTGTTAGTCTCATCCAGACTCCTGCCAAATTAGCTGAATATCAACAGCTGCACATCGCCCTACCTGAAGGCTATCACCTGTCAGACATCCTTAGACGGGTTTCCTTTTTGACCGGACAAGAGTCCCTAGTGGAAGAGTACATGGACATCGTGAACATGACCATGAACCGTTCTCCTATTCTAGCACGACTGCTGCCAGCACTAACTCTTTGGGAAAATATGCAGGAAACGGACACTCTTGAACCATTGAAACGACTTATGAATGCGAAGCAAGATATTTATCGATTTCCGGGTGTCGCTGTTGATATTTTGAGCATTTTCTGTGGCATTACGGTCCCGAGTGTATGGAAGATGATAGAAAATTTGCGGAAATCGAAGCGAATCAGTCATGAGGATGCTCACCACTTGAATGTACTGATTAACATATCATCAGAGCTACGATTAAGGACATATTTTGCGAATAAAGGGCAGAAAGAAAGACTATCTCCTTTCATTGAGATGAAGGGTCAACAAGAAAAGCCTGGCGTCGAGTCAGTTTTCTATGTACCAGATTCAAAGATGCTCTTCAGATATTATTATACCGCGATTCCCTTGAAGGAAGGCATTGAAACGATGCAAATGACAACGCAAATGCTATTTCAAACGGCCATATTTGATACTTCATCAGAAACCAAGGGCCGTATAGCTAAAAAGTTGTTCCATTTAGATGCCTCCACATGTCACTTAGAAGCAGCACTGGAAGAAGTGGGAAGTGACAAGGAGAAGCGTATGCAGGCGCTCTTTGAATTGGGGAATGTCTGGCAAACGCGCGGCGACCACAGGAAGGCTCTCAGCTACTTCGAGCAGGCGCTTAGAGTGGGATATACTTTCTCTGGAGACAACCCGATGCATCAGAACATAATATCAGTACTCAACAACATTGGAGCATGTTGGAGTGCTCTTGGGGATCAGAAGAAAGCTATCAGATATCATGAGCAGTTGCTACAAATGCTGAACACAATCTACGGACACGAGGCCGTTCATCCTCTCATCGCCGCAACACTTAACAACATTGGAACTTGTTTAGTCGACCTCGGCCGTCATAGTAAAGCGATCATGTATTTTGAACGGTCGCTGACATTGAGGAAAGCCATACATGGGGACACGGCGCAACCTGACATTGCTTTAGTACTCACCAATATTGGAGCATGTTGGAATTCTCTATGTGATTACACAAAAGCCTTGCGTTATCATGAACAGTCCTTGAAGATGATGAAGGATATATATGGGGAAAACACCGCACATCCCAGCATTGCTCATGCATTTACAAACATTGGGAATTGTTTGCATGGCAAGGGACATCATCGCAAAGCTATCACATACCACGAAAAGTCACTGAGAATGAGGAAAGCTGTGTATGGGGATAACACGGTACATCCCGACATTGCATCATCGCTTAACAACCTCGGAACATGTTGGAAGGCACTCAACAATCACAGGAAAGCTCTCTGTTACTTTGATCAGGCGCTACAGATGTGGAAAGCCGTCTACGGGGCCAAGGGACAACATCGTGACGTTGCCGCTTCACTTAGTAATGTTGGAACATGTGTAAGTGGCCTAGGGGATCCTGGTAAAGCTATCAATTATCACCAGGAGGCACTACAGATGAGGAAAGCTATCTATGGGGACAACACACAACATCCCGACATTGTTACGTCGCTGAAAAATATCGGAGCATGCTTGTTTAAGTTCGGTGATGAAAATAAAGCCCTTAGTTATTGCGAACAGGCACTGAAGATGAGTAGAGATATCTATGGCGAAAATGCAACGCATCCAGATATTGCTTCATCACTTAGCAGCATTGGTTTATGCTGGAATGCACTTGGCGACCCGAGGAAAGCCCTTTGTTATAGCGAACAGGCACTGGAGATGAGGACTGCTGTATACGGGAATGGCACTGTACATCCTGAAATCGCCGAGTCGATTGGCATTCTTGCGGCATTATGGGGAAGACTCGGCGATCACAGCAAGGCCATCATTTATCACGAACGACAACTTGTGATGACGAAAGCTTTATATGGCAACGAGAAGGTACATCCCGACATTGCGTCATACCTCAATGATGCTGGAGCATGTTGGTGTAAACTTGGGAATCACAGAAAAGCTCTCACATATTATGACCAGGCACTGCAAATGATGTATGATGTATATGGAAACACCACGACACATCCCGACATTGCGTCGGTGATAAACAGCATTTCGTCATCTTGGAATAACCTTGGCAATTGTCGAAAACCGTTCTCCTACTTCAAATGGTCTCAAAAGATGAAGACAAATATCTACGGGGACGACACTGTAAATCCCGACATTGCGTTGGTGCTTGACAATATCGGGTCATGTTGGGCTAAACTTGGCGATTACAAAAAAGCTATCTCCTACGCCAAACGGTCACTGAAGATGAGGAAAACAATCTACGGTGACGACACTGCGCACCTCGACATTGCTACATCACTGAACAACATTGGATTGTACTGGGGTAAACATGGCGATCACGTTGGATCTCTCAGTTACCTCGAAAACTCGCTGAAGATGAGAGAAACTATCTTGGGAGAATGTACAGCACATCCCGACATTGCTTCATCACTGAATAATATTGGGTCTTGCTATCTTGACCTCGGCGATCTTGCAAAATCTATCAGCTATCTCGAACAGTCACTCAAGATGAGAAAAGACATTTTTGGAAACGACACCGTGAATTCCTACATTGCCGAAACACTGCGGAACATTGGACTCTATTGGATTAAACGCGGCGACTTCCGTGAAGCTGTTGGTTATTTAGAAGAGTCCCTACAGATGATGACAGCCATTTATTCAGGCCATACAACACCTCCCCACGTACTCTTGTTGCAACAATTAGTAGCAGATTGCTACACTGCTGTCAACATTAGAAACAGAGTACAGTCAAATAGCTAATGAAGCTGATATCACAAACACAGACTACAACAGCTAATGAATTTCATTCGAGCCAAGTGATATGTGATGACCAGTAGGTGTGAAATGTGAGAAGCAATGTCAATAAACAAACATCACCAACAACGACCTACCATGCTATAGTTAGTTTTTTGTACCTCAGGGGCCTATTTCATTGCAGTTTGAAAACAAAATTATTGGAATCATAGAAATCTGAAAGTTATACGAGAAAGTTATAAGTACATGCCTTCGTAAATTGGAATTTAAGATTCTTTAAAAATGTATTATTAGTATTGAAGATTGCTCAAAAAAGCTGCAGAGTATTGTAATGTAGCGTCTTCATCACAATCAGAACAAAGAAAGAACAAATTAAGTTAACGAAAGTATGTACCTGTTATTTTTCTTCGATAATGCGTAATTCAACGGAATGTGTAGCGTGATGCAGCAACGGAGGTTTGTGGTCATGTGCGGCATTTTATACAGGAAGATTAAGTCTTCCGTTTCTCGAAGAATTTGCAGTGGTAACTCTTAAGGTCGTTGGAATAATAATCGTTAAACGCAAAATTCTTAACTATTGATGTAAATAGGTCTTGGAAGCAAGGTTTTACTTCCATTTTTCGCACCATTTGCGACATTGTTCGATGTGATAAAAGTACAAATGTTAGAATGCTTTTTGAGTGTGACGACCTTAAAGCACATTTTGCCGTTGTTCATCACGTTCAATCAACATCTGATTATGCTACACCTGTCACATAGGGGGACTATTTCGGCCAAAGTCAACTGCTCAGTGGCACGGCTGGGATCCAATTTTTCAGCGGGATTTGCTAGACATTCTCCTTTCGCATGTGCCTGGGAAATTGTATGTGATTATCTTCACTTGGTCAAAAATGTTGCACTTAAACTTTTGTTCAGTATATAATATATTAAGATGATGACGATGAGGTGGACAAAGACGCTGCAGCTGATGACGGTGATGATGATAATGAAGATGATTATGGTGGTGGTGGTAACTTATCTTATCAAACAAAACAAAAAAGAAAGAGCTTCCTTTGGGAATTTTCTAATGGCAGCCACCACCTCTACCCAACGATAGGGATCTCGTGATTCATTGTTTCCAAAATATTACGAGTTTGCCTGGATATGTAGACTCCACCAACTTTTAAGTACAGACGTTTTGTGAAATGTGATGTTCTTTCAGTTTGTAAGTACAAAGCGCAGAGTTGTGCTTTTGTACAATGGGTCTGAGGAGGGAATAATATAGGGACCGTGTTAAAAGTAAAACGTATCGTCTGAGCACGTACACCTATTGTTCTAACTCACTTTACCGATCCATAAGAATGCAGAGCAGCATATAAATGGGGCGGGGAATTTCCCTTTTGGTAGGCACTCTGTTGAGTGAGGAAAATTGTCATGATGCAAGAATTTTGATTCGTTTCGGCTACATTCCAAACTAAATGATTTCCATTTTGCGTCCGTGATGCACTCACGCTCAAAATGGTAACTTTACATCGAACTGATTGCGTTTCGCATGCATCCCGCTAGTGGCGCGATTACGCCGGCCAGCTCTGTTTGGTTTGTAGCTGGATTTGACTCTGAAATAAAATCCTTGTCAAAGTGACAAATGCAACTAAAATGATCATAATTATGGTTTATCATATCTCTAGTAGCAGTCCTGACAACGATTGATTGAATTATACACAGTATTTTAGTTTTGAGAAACACTTAAAAATCATCACACATCTATTCATGTCTCAAAATGGGCACCACGTCGTCACGTGAACAAGATATGATGGTTCGTTGGGAGACATCCACTAAAAAACTTAAACAAGTTCTGTACAGCAGGCAAATTGGTCCCAAAATGATCCCCCCATACTTATGTACTTGTCGGACATTTCAGAATATTATATATAATAGTGTTACAGACGCCTACCGACCTTCAGTTGTCAACTATCGGAAGTATTGCCTGGGGGTGTTAACACAGTGGGCAGTGTCAGCTGAAGAAACCCAACGTCTAGAATTAACTTCATCCGGTCCAACAGCTTTCGTGCAACAGTGACAGTGCAAAAAACAGACGTCTGGCTTTGTAAGGGATTTGTCAAGCAAAGATCCAAGTCCGCCGACTTTCTATATCCAAGTAAGTCTTTCTCGTTCTTATCGGCGTCTTGAATAATAGTTAGTTTCATCATGGTTAGTTTCATCAAACTTTGTTTTACTCATGAGGGTCAAAACAGTTGGAAGATTTGTCACCTCAAACGTTTAGGTTCATACGTCACAATAAAATGGCGACGATGAAATGGCGAAAACAGCAACATTTTCAGTAGGGGTTATTAGCAAAGCTACCAATTACATGGAAGGTGCTGTTAAGATTAGAGCATTTTAGATACTTCTCAGAAGTTCTCAGAATTACTTTTACTAACATGTGGATAAAAACCTGACAGCTATAAGATCACAAACGTTTAGAAAATAATGCTGTGTCATCATGACAAATCGTCCAGGTTATTATCAGGTCAGTCACATAACACAGTATATTAGCCTTTTGTCCAAAGTTCTTTCTGCTTCCTAACTTCCCTAAAAATGGTCAACTTGCTCAACAAAATGTGTCTAGATACGGCACAATCATAATTGTTCAACGTGATTCAGACTTAGGCGTCTTTTCTTGCAGGTAGTTAAATGAAGGTGCTGTCGTGCAAGTCCCCGACCTCTCATTCAACAACTAGAGTACTGCTTTCGAGCCTCAATCACGGTCAGTTGAATTCAAATTTCAACCTAGCTTAAATGCTTAAAATGTTGATATTAGTTATATGCACAACGAGACTTTGTGTAGATTCAAGTATGTAAACCTGGAGCTACATGTGAACAATCATTTGAGCCGAGAAAATTTCATACGCTTTAAATATCATGGCATGGCTTTAGTGATGCGAAGTTTTGTCTCAAATGTACTTCAACTGAGGCAGTGTAAGCATACCTCAAACAACTGTTGTATGTTGTGTTCATATTTGTTGATTTAGTATGTGTATAAAACCTCATTGTATAAAATATAATATATCAATCAAAATATTTGTAATCCCTTCCTGTTAAACTTTGAAAGTACCAAACACAGAAGCAGAAGCAATTGTACTGCAACATGTACTAGTAGTTAAACCTGTAATGAAGTCAGACTCTCACGTTGTATCTGCTTAACTTTGACAACCAGGTGTACGATTTATGAGGCACACGTACTACCACTGTGACGGCTCCTGCCCTAAGGCTTGGAATCACCAATTTTACATGAGACCAAATCAAAGGTAAAGGCTCCTACTTTCTTCCTTTTGTCCTTTCCAGTTACCGTCCTCATATTGTTTTCTGGCATTCTTGTTGTGCACATAATTTACATGGTTGATAGCCATTTAAGAATTTGCTTGTTAGATAGTATCTCAATAGACACCTTAAGTTGAATCAATCGAGTGTAATTGACATGATAATCATCCGGTGTATCCAATCTGCCACCACAGTGAGAAAAGTTGAGCAAGAGAAGACCGACGGTAAAAGGCCATGGGCTGTGCCCACCCAGGTCAGTCTTTTGTTACGGTAGTAGACGATTAGTATTTTTGCTTTGATTATGAGAAGTAAAACTGTTGAGCAATCG
>LZCU01153339.1:0-14768 GCA_001663935.1 Asymmetron lucayanum | reverse complement strand
AACTGATGTCTACCTGCACCTAACCTCCACTGGGTCACTGGCAGTTTATGAACTACTTTCCTGTACTGATTATTACCTCCTGTCAGATGTAAAATAAAGAATGCAATGGTTTCTAAGTAGTTTCCTGCAAATAATCCTGAAAAAGCAAAAAGCCTTTTATCTAGACCAGATTTATCATGGCAAACAACAATAATGTCGCATTGCTCAGGATTTTTTGTTTTTCTCAATTTTGTCCCAAGTGAACTTTTATACAATGATCATGTACTACAATAAAGATACATGAGGAATGAGCAATCCAATGCTTCTGTGACATCACGTTATGCAGATGGTACATGACTTTCTGCAACTTTTGATCCACTGCTCACCGAGTCACGTGTCCCATCTGCATAGCGTGGCGTCACAGAAGCGGTGGATTTCTCATTCCTCACCAAGTCCAAAATTTCCTATTGTGTTGGAAATGATAGTTTGAAAGTGGTCCATAGTGACTTATAGTAGAAGATCTACCAATACAGATGAATTTTCAAGTGGACACTGTTCAAAAACCAATGTTAAAGTGGTGTATACTGTGGCATTAATGTGGCAGTGGTCAGCTAGGTCACTCTACAGGCACATTTGGGGGTAATGCAGGATTAACTTTATTCCTTCTGGAACATAGCATTAGTGCCAGTTTTATAGTTGACAGAGTGACATTTCAACAGTCACAATTGGCATGAATCACCATGGCAGCATGCACAGATGTTTCAGGGATTAATGCAGCCACATTACACACCACTTTTACAATTGAAGCCATGCCAGGACTTACTCTCCAGCTTGCGTTGCAGGCCAGGCTCTATCCTGGTCATCGTCACCATGGCGTCGAGTACGGCTCGGTTCTGATCTACCAGCCGGCTGTAGAACCGCCTGGGGATGTCTGTCTGGTTGTGATCCATGGAGTCACACAGGAACATCAGACACTGGGGGGAAAATGTACCAACAGACATTCTTTCAAGATGCTACTAAAGTATCACTGCTGACCTCTGATCACCCTGCCAGACTCATCGACTTTGATTTACGGTATATGATTCTGATTGACGCTTGGTTTTCTATTTATTGTTTGTTTGGTTTGTACTGTTTATCATTTAGCTCCTCTTACTTTTTTTATGATATTCTCTTTATGTTATTCTGTACAGGGCATGCCTGTAAACTTACTTACTTACTTATAAGCAGTTATGTTATGTGAGTACTGAGTGCATCTACCCTGTATAAAGAAAACAAACTGAGATAAATAAATAAATATCATCCATACTGCAACATTATCAAACTCCACAGTCATATCAAACAATGTATGGATCTAGTATGACAAGCTCATGGACAGATTGGTTGGAGGGCAACTGCAATATTGGTTTTGGGTGCCCACATGAAGTGGCAAAGTGCAAGCAGTGATAGATCTTCAGGGTTGCCTGCCAGCCGTAACTCTTCACCTACCAGCAGTCCATGTTCCCTGAGTTTCAGATCGTGGTCTGTGGGCTCCTTGAGGATGAGGGGAAGGATCTCAACAAACGAGACCGCAGACTTCTCAAACACCTCAAAACTGTAAGGAGAGAATAAAGTTGTATAAATCGGTGATTTAGGTTTGTATCTGATTCAGTAATTTATGTAAGTTTTCTGTTATTTCTGTTGAAAGTTTAAGTTGTTTGGAGTTTCCCCCCCGGGGAGCATTGAAAAATGCTAATAGGCAATATGTCTTCACCTGGTAAAATAAATAAACAAAGACATACATGTTGCAAATTGGTATAATGTGGTTTTCATCTGAAGTGCATAACTGGAGGGAAGGGAGGAAATTGTGCCTTTAGTTTGGGAACTTGACAATGTCTAGTAACCTTGATTCACATATTACCACCAGGTGTTTCACTAGCTTGATTATGTTAAAACAGAACTCTGCTGAACAACTCTCAGGTATGTACACTAAAGACAATGCAGGAGTGCATACCTGATGGTTGTAACATCATAAAGTCTGTTTTTAAATTAACACAATGTTTTTTAAGGTGGTTGATTGATGTCATTTGATGATAATTTGTAGATGGATGTTACATTCAACTATTTGATGAACTAAGATGTACAAAGACTATTGATGTCTGGACTGAATGATATTGTAGGTATTTGTCTATCTATAAATCAGCAACAAATTAGAAATACAAACAACGACAGTCACTGTGAAAAGAGTAAGTCAGACATACAAACAGCTGCACTAAGAAGATTATGAAGAAGCAGACCTTTTCGTGTCCTTGATCTGTGAGATGTTGAAGTCGCTTGAGAAGTAAGCAGTGAGGAGGCTGACCAGGTCACCCAGGATCTGAAGACACCATGGAAGCTGCAAACATAGGAAAGTTTTAGGTAGGTGTAGTCTTACCAAAAACTCTTAAAATGCTATATACTCTTGCAAAAGTAGTGTGTAATGTGGCATTAATGTAACACAACTTCAATGTTTGGGGGTAATGCAGCATTAACTTTTTCCCCTGACTGGAACATACCATTAGTGCCTAGTTGACAGAGTGACATTCAATAGTCATAATTGGCATGAAATCACCATGGCAGTGTGCACTAATCTAGAACTACAGCTGGACAGATGTTTAAGGCATTAATGCCACATTACACACCACTTTTGCAAGCTTAGGGTACTTCTTTCTCTGCTCAGCACTCAGCAGAAGAGGAAGTTAAACATACGGTGACTACCAGCGGACTAGCCCCCTTTCACCTAGTATGTGTGGCCCAGAGTTAATGCAATGGAGAAGGGCACCACCCGATACATTGTATGGTGTGGGACAGTTTTAACTTTTTTAACCTTCCTTGGTATAGAGACAATGGTGTCATAGATTTTGCCTCTTAGGTAGCACTAGAAAACATTTGGTATCACAGTGCCAAAGTATCTCTAAGCTTTCATTTTTGTGGATATGTTTCTTACAATTGCTTTGAACCTTTTAAGAGTAAAACTGATTTTTAGAAAAAATCCCAGCATTAAAGGCACCTTCTTGATGTCAGTTTTCTCCAGCAGCTGTTTAGTGAGGTGGATGGTGTAGGAGGGGACCTTCATCTGCTGACACAGCTTATATAGCAGCTCGTTGTCACTGCAGGGAGTACAGAAACACAGGTTACAGCTTATACTGAATGTGAAGCAGCACATCAACAGTCTCTGATGATACAAATTCACTTACTACACAATCATGCTGGCAATACACATTCATATTGACAATACACATTCACACTGATATAACACAATCACATTCAGACTGATGAAACACCATCATACTGACAATGCACAATCACACTGACAATATACACACACTAACACATTTCACAGACATTACACATTTGCACTGATCAAACAAGCATACTCACAATACACAATCATACTCATGCAACAAAACTGACAAAACACATTCATGCTGACAATACCCATTAACACTAACAATACACGTTTGCAGGATGATATATATTCACACTGCCAATACACATTCATACTGCTAGTACACATCACTGACAATACACATTTATACTGCCAATACACATTTATACTGACAATACATTCACACTGACAATACACATTTCATACTAACAATACACATTCATACTGATGATACACTTTCACAATTTGACAACATAGATATACACTGACGATACACATTCATACTGTCAATTCACATTCACACTGACAATAGAATCACACTGACAATATGCATTCACACTAGCACAATATAATCCTACTGATGATATACATTTACACTGACAATATACACACTGATAATACACATTCACACTGTCAATTCACATTCACACTGAAAATACACAATCATACTGTCAATACACAATCACAGTCAATACACATTCACACTAACAATACATATTCACACTGACAATATACATTCACACTGACAATAGACATTCACAATGAAAGATAGGTAACACAGAGGGGTTGTTAAATAAGTTGCAATTTATGAGAAGCCTTGAGACTTTATGAGATGATTGTGAAAATATCTAGATATGCTGCTGTTGAATCAACAATACTACCGATTCATGAATAAATACAGTTTGGTAGTGCGACACCTTAACACTGATGCCAGATTTCCACATCAATGCAGCTTAAAATCAGCTTATTTCCAAATTTGTAACAGCACACACAGATGAAAAGTACAATGTTAAGTTGCTAGTCAGACGCACCATTTAGTAGCCAGTAGGTTACAGATGACCCTGAGGACAGGCCTGAGCCTGGACGCTCCCTCCAACATGCCCTCCAGAACCTGGTAGGGAACACAGTTGTTAACAATGGCAACAACATTTCTTTACAACTATGTAAGATGACATCTGTCACAGGACAAAGTACACATCTACTGTAAATTTCTTTCACTTTGAGACTCTTTTGACATACCACAAAAACCAAGAGTTGGCAGTTTCTTTAAATTTAGTAAGAAAAGCAAACATTTGCAGCAGGGCTCTAGCCAGCTTGATTTTTTTTCCAACAGTCCAATTAAACCTTCCAAAATGCAATGGCTTTGACTTTGAGCATGAGACTTTGGTAGTTCTTCAGCAATAGCATGCAAATTCCATGTTGCATGTGGGTATTTCGAACCCTGCAGTAGGTTACCTGTTGTCCAGATGTCTGCAGCCGTCCGGAGATCCTGGCAGCAAAGTTGTCATCTTGCAGGGGCGCGGTCAGCTGCATGTTGGACGACTCCTAGCACAGGTCAATATTTACATACTTCAACAAACAACATACAACACGCACCTGTTATCCAGATGTCTGCAGCCGTCCAGAGATTCTCGCAGCAAAGTTCTCATCCTGAAGAAGGGTCATGGCCTTGATCCTTGATTGAGGTTAACTCCTATCATTCTTTCAGATGGGGGCGTAGAGACAGCAACCCCGTGTATGAGGGAGCTTTTACAAACTTCACCATACAAAACCAACCTGTTGCCCGGATGTCTGCAGCCGTCCAGAGATCCTCGCAGCAAAGTTCTCATCCTGGAGCAAAGTCATGGGCGCGGTGAGCTGCATGTTGGACGGCTCCGTTGCTTCGATGAACTGCTGCCACTCATCATCACTGTCAAGCTCCTGGTAATTAGGGAAAACAGTCATCCTCGATTGAATGTAAATGTCACAGAAAGTGTTATTATGTGCCAAAATGAACTTCTGCGGCCAAATAACACTGTTGGTGATATTTCCTTGCAATAAGCCATACAAAAGCTGGACCCTCGTAAGTTTGCTGAAAACCTACGATTGAAGGGCTAAAACAATGGTTTTAGGCAAAATTACAAGGGTCCAACTTTTGTATGGCTTATACCAAGGAAATGTCACCAAATGTCATTAGGCCGTAGAAATGGGTTCTAGCACATAATAACACTTTGTATATCATTTTCTTAGTAAATGTCACTGTGACAGAAAGTGTTATCATGGGCGCGGTGAGCTGCATGTTGGACGGCTCCGTTGCTTCGATGAACTGCTGCCACTCATCATCACTGTCAAGCTCCTGGCGAAAAGAGAAAACAGTTATCCTCAATAGACAAATTCGATCCCCATGAACTGTTTACATCATAGGGAGGATTCTGCTCACAAACTGTCTACGTTGCATTAACCACTCATTGTCACTGTCAAGCTCCTGGCAAAAAGGGAAAACAGTCATCCTCAATTGAGGTGAGGCTTTTCCAAGTAGCTATGGCCAGCAGGTTTTTCTAGGGTCGGTTGGGAAACAGGAAACACAACATTTTTTCAAGGCCCAAGCCTTGAGATACTTTGGGACAATTGAAATCACAGTTTGGGACAATACTCCTCTGGGACAGTAAGGGAAGAAAGTTAACATGGAGGCCTGAAGAATTATGGATGTAGTATAGCTGATTTTAAGAAACTGATAACATAGCAGAGTCATGGGCGCGGTGAGCTGCATGTTGGACGGCTCCGTAACCTTGATGAACTGCTGCCACTCATCATCACTGTCCAGCTCCTAGTACAGGATTATATTGTCATTAGACTTCAAACTTTCTGTCAAATAACCAATGTAATCTGAGCTGTACGTAAGAGGGAGAAGTAGGTACAGTCATTCATACCCCGATGAAGGTGTTTGACAGCCACTGGAAGTAAGCACATAATTGGTCGTGCTTCAAACAACTTAACTATATATTTACCAACCGGATGTAATCTCTTGAATTTTGGCAAAAATTTTGTTGCAGATCTTTCTGTCAGTTGGACTGATCAAAGATAGGGATAGCAAATGAGGCATTCTGCAAAGATATAACTACTCCTGCTTAATATGTCACTGTTACATGTGTGGTAAGTCAGGCATGCAATAGAAGGTTTTCAACGAAATCAGGCTTAAAATTAAAGCATTCACAAGTCTATGCCCCAGAGTTACCATGCAGCTTTCATGCCTACCTCTCTTCAAAGCATAAGATGGATACTACGGCTATTTCAGTTGAAAACCATTGTATTAAAGACCCATCATATGACATATGAAACTGCACCATTAAAGAATATATTAAAGACTTCACCTCACTCTCCAAGTTGACGTTTTCAAAGCTCTTTTTCGCCTTCCCTCCTTTCTCCTTAGCAGGTGTTGCTGCCTTCTGTGCTGCGATGTCTTCCTCCCGGGCATAGTCATGGCTGATACGGTCAGATCTGTAGTGATACAATGTAGGAAACAATTCATGGTTTCTCCATCGGTCACAGCTTTGTCTGTTACTGTTGCTAATTAGAGGCAGTAGCAAACAGTATCATAAAGACTGGTGGCTTTGCTTGGGCAAGAAAAACCATAAGAATCATTCAAGTGTATCTTAAGAAGGGTGCGAGGGTATAGGTAACTGATTTTTTTATTCTGAAAAAATTGCAAGTGATTTCCAGTTTTTCTGTCATTTCTATAATCTTTCTGCAAATTGCTGAGTGCAGGCGAGTATTTCATACTGTTAAGTGAACAGAATGCTAGCAAATAGTGCTTGATAGCATCATACATGTACTTAAAACAAACAAAGCAGCAACATACCGATGGGTATTCCTGTGTGTTCAACTTCTGTACTCTCCCAAAATGCTGAGTGCTAAGCAGAGAATGCAGTTTGTACCATTTTTCATACTAGACTTAGGTATGACCCAGCTGGGGTTTAAACCAGCAGCCTGACCCTTTATTGCGAAGTGAATACTCTACCACTGTGCCAGCACTCCAGTACCTGATAGCATAGTTGTATAGCATCTTACAACAAAATTTTTAAAAGCAACATACCTTGGGGTGACAGGCTTGCCCTTGGTGGCTGTTTCCCACTCGTCCTCTTCTGGCTGAACTTTCACCTTTGCCCCTGGGGCAGGGTCAACAGCAGCAGCCACCCGGGGCACCTTCTGTGGAGTGCTCCCTGCACCCTTCTCTGGGCCACCCTGCTTGCCCCACGCCTCGCCCTTGCCGTTGGGTTTGTCCTGGGACAAAAACAACAGATTGACATGCATGTACATGTATATATTCCATGAATTCTCACTATACTCAGAGCATAGGGGAGAATCGGCATGTTGCTAGCTGCATTGGCCAGTGTTGAAGGAGTAGACTTTATTCGTGGAGTACTCCCTGCACCCTTCTCTGGGCCACCCTGTTTCCCCCACGCCTCGCCCTTACCGTTGGGTTTGTCCTGGGACAACAACAACACAATGACATACATGCATATAAGGACAAACACCATCTGTTACCTGAGTGTACTACTTCTTCTCATAAACAGAATAGAGAACAACCTTACTATTAAAGGTACGCTGCATACTGCATCAAATGGTACAGAAAAATTGTGCATTTCCTGGACAACATACAACATGCATTTCCTGAACAACTACAAAGGATAGTACTAAGCACAATACAAAAGCAACAAGCTTAGGGCTGTTCCAAGGAAAATAAAGTAAGGGGTAAGGTGGCAGTTTGAATACAATTTAATTCAATAACTTGTAGACCTTTGGTCTAACGCAACAAGATAACCTCTCACTTAAGTTTTTACCTTTACCATCTTGCCCCTTAGAACAACCCCAAACTCGAACAAGCAATGAAATGACTTACAGAGACAGATTTTGCCTTTTCCTCCCTGCGTTTCTCCCGTGCCTTGCTGAGGATCTTGGACTGTCCTGTCTTCTTGGTCTGTTCCTTCACAGCCTACATCTTTCCCTAATTTATTATGCTAATTAGCTTCTAACTAGACTAATGAGTACTTTGTTCCACTTAGCTTCACTTAACCTTCCCATGTGCCATAATTATTGACATCTGTTCATGTCTTCTTCACTTATGCCATGTAAAAGAGGTTGTCAACACGGCAGAAGAAGAAGAAGAACACACCAGCAAAAACAGTATACTATACTCCGTACAGCGGGAAATGTAACTACAGTACTGTCCTAGCTTAGCCATGATGACTTACAGAGACAGATTTTCCCTTTTCCTCCCTGCGTTTCTCCCGGGCCTTGCTGAGGATCTTAGACTGGCCCGTCTTCTTGGTTTGTTCCTTCACAGCCTTGGCCTTGGCTGCCTGCACCTCCGGAGGGGGCTCCTCTGTAAACGGCATCTCAGCAGCCGTCAGCTTTTTCGTCTCGTCAAGAACTGCAGAAAAAGGAGAGGTGTGTCATCACTAAGGCCCTGTTCATGCGGGGATAAAAACTGACTAGATCCGATTCTGATTGTATTTTTATTTTCTGATGTCTACCTGCACCTTACCTGCACTGGGTCACTTGCAGTTTGTATGGACTTTGGTCACTGGGTTTGCTGTACTGATCAGGTGTTGAAAAATTTGTTGTTTTTTTTGAAAGAAAAAGAAAAAGCACATGTTGTCAACTCTAGTTTCTCTGTTTATGCCGCAGTTTGACGACGCCCCGTCGGCCCCTCCCAGTGAGTCTCTTCGTAACTTATTTCTCTCGGTTCCTGGAACATCTGAGCATGCAATTTTTCACAATGACTCAAGTTGTGCTAAACATGAATTCCCATCCCATTCACACATCTCCAACAAAAGTTTGTCTATTTCTTGCCGAAACTGTTCTAGCGGGTTTCACATCAGCAACCGACAAAATCCTTTATACTGCTTTTTGTCTTTTTTGTTAGAAATTGGATGGTGCAGGTAAAATTTGTCTGGTGCAGGTAATTTTAAAAGTTACCTGCACCAGTGCAGGTAGGCACAAAAAAGTATTTTGAGCCCTGTATAGGCTAGGATCGGTATCGGATCCAGTCAGTTTTAATCCTGTGGGAAAAGATCCTGATTTCTGCCTTTCAGTTACATTTTCCATTCTTTGGTAAGGTTTGTAAAAGTATCCACAGATTTTGAGCCTGGTAATTTAAAAAAGCAAACGTTCTGTCGTACCAACTACTCCCTCCTTCACAAAGGGATGGTGCAGCAGTGCCGGCCACGTCAGCCGCTTCTTGGGGTCCTTAACGAGAAGCCCCTGCAGGAAATTCTGGAAAGAAAGATAGCACTGTAGTCTGAAATGTATTTTAAGAGGGATAAATACTTGTGCTTAGGACACAACATACCACAATGGAATTTGTCAGTACTTCGGCCATAACAACACAAATGCCAAGGCATCACAATTCTTTCCACATCTTTACTCTCATTTGTCCTTTTGTAGCAGGATATACTTGTTTGTAATCTGGAGTTTGGAGGGAAATTGATAGCTAAGGAGAAACTGCCTTATCTTGCAATGGTGAGGAATGGTGAGAAAGTCTTTATGGTACAGCTGTCAAATTGCACAAGAGCTTAAGCTATATCATGCTGAGGGTGTAGACTTATTCTTGTGCAACTAGAGGCTAGCTGGCTTGGGTTTAGCCATGCTCGTCTGGATCACCTACCATCTAGTCCTGTATGTTAGTCAGATAACCTCAAAAGGCCTTTTATACCGAAATGTACAGTAGTGCCCAGCTGATACAGAGGGCTCTGTTGAGGACCAAGCACACCAGGACTCCATGCCCTACACCTTTCGATAAGTGTGTTGGGTTCTTTTACATGCAGAGGTTTGATGCTATAAGCTCCCTCATACACAGGGACAACCTCTTTACATCCCCATCCGGAATCACGATAAGAGTCTTTTCCAGTCATGTCCAGGCCGGGCGTGAACCCATGCTGATCCAAACCTCTGAATCTACGGAATTTGATCCAGATGTATGGGCAGTGGCAGACTCCTAACCCACTATGCCATGGGACACAATTATACAGCGAAAACAAAACAACAGTCGCTGCTGTCTCACCTTGAACTCAGAACTCATGTTCTTGGGCCACTTGACTGGATCCTTGATGATGAGGCTGACAAGTTGGAAGATACTATTAGTGTAGAAGGGGGGTTGGCCTACAAACAGCTCATACAGGATGCAGCCAAGAGCCCTACAAAAGAAATGACAAAAATTGTATATCAATTACTGGTTAGTAACATTAAGCAGGTGCACTTTTCAGTTCTCAACATTAAATTATACAGCTAACATTTTCTACATGAAGTTGAGACTGTTGCCAAACTTGAAGAAATGTTAGAAATAATATTATTATATCAGAACATGACTGGTGGTAAAAACATAAGCAGTCTTTTCAGGGTGAAAAAACTGTCTGTAAATTAAACATCCAGCATGCACCTGATTAAAATATGAGACATATTAAATATACTGAACTCTGTTATAGTACGCAATGCACAAAATAACTTGGGCAGTTCCAAGTGCAATATACGGGTTAGGCTGAATTTAGGCTAAATCTTCTTACCATAGGTCTGCATTGTGATCATATGGCTTCTCTTCCACAAGTTCAGGTGACATGTACAGGGGCGTTCCCTGTAACAAACAAAGTTGATCAATACAGTGGTCCTACCACTACTGTAATATTAACATCTGCAAACAGATACACAAAAAATACACTTTGGATTGATGTGTGGAATGTGATATCGTCAAGTGTGGTAGAAGACCCCTCGTTAGATATGGTAGCTTTAAACAATGCTTGGAGTTAGATAGTAATGGGTTCGGTGTGTCAAGTCGTTCGGTGTAGTGTAACCAGCCGCCACCGCTGCATGCCTGCAAGCTGATGTGTTATGCCGAAGGGCAGTTATACTGGCTCAATACAGATACAGATACATAAAGGTAAGTCATGTTAGGACAGAGTGATGCATTTAAAATATTTGGAAAAAGGATGAATGTACGTGAAATGTTACCTTTATTGATGTCAGGACGAGAGTGTTAATGCTCATGGCTCGTGCAAATCTGTAATGACATAACAGATTTCATTATCATTTGAAATTACTCCCTTTTTTGGCCAAGCACCCATTCTCTTTTCAATATGTGTGCTGGGTTCTTTTATGCATAGAGGTTTGACGACGTAAGCTCCCTCATACAAATGGAAAGGACGATATGTGTCTTTTCCGGACGTCTAAAGGCTGTGGCACAAACCCATGCCATCTGGACCTCTGGATCCACGGAGCTTCATCCAGATGTGGGCAGTGACAGACTTGTTAACTGCTGCACCACAAGACTCGTGTACCCATCTGTATTTTGATCCCTGATCTTCCTTCACGACTATACTGTTGGCCCAGCAGTTTCAGGCCTTATATCCAAGTCTGATGTTACACATAACGATACTTACAATGCATCTCAGGAAAGAAATGTAAAGGTTATATCGAACCAGGTTAGCTTACAAGATGCTAATCTTCCACTGGTCGTAACACTAGTAAGACGCTTTACAGTATATACAGGTTCAATGTACCAGGGAAATTCCCCTAGCTCTTTTCGACAAGTACAATGAACAGTGGACCACGGCCTAACTTCCCATCCTAAGGACTGCAACCCTTTCCAGTAGCATGCGAGTCAGGTGAGTGACAACGGTTGGGAATCAAACCCACAACCTTCAATTCCAGAGCAATTCCAGAGGCAGGGTTGCTCCCCAGTGGACTAAGCATGCTACTCAGGTAGTTAAACGATGCTCACCCAAAGTCACATAGCTTGACGATGCCCCCCTTCCCCAGGAGGATGTTCTGGGGCTTCATGTCCCTGTGGAGGATGCGGTGTGCGTGCAGGTAGTACAGGGCCGAGATCAGCTGGCTGGCGATGGACTGAACCTGGATGGAGCAATAGGAAACAATAGCTTCATCAAGATGGTTATGTTTTCAGTGTAGTTCGTGTGTGTGTCTAACATTCAACAAAATACCTCAAGAATGCCTGCAGCTGGACGGATTGTCTTCATATTTGGTGTGTGGGTACATCTTGACAAGACCTCAAAATTATTAGATTTTGGGCTCTCTAGCACCTTGCTATGGTACTGCAGCATTGAAGGTCCCAAAATCCAGTTTTAGAATCAATGGTTGAGGTGTACTTCTTGATTACAGCTTGCAAGACCCAGGTTTCTTACTAGTCAATTGAAATACAATCATAAGTTGATAGAGGAATGCATTTAATACTTGATACAAAATAATGCAACATGTACATTTGTATTTTTCATAACGCAGTAGAACCTTAAAAACCAAAGAATTGACCACCAATACGTTCAGCAACATAAAAAATATAACAAGCTACTTTATAAAATAGAGTAAAAAAGGTGTGATTTTCTAAGTACTGCATCATGAGTAAAACACTTACTTGTTCTTCTGGTAAGTTCCCATCATCCTCTAGGATCTGGAACAGTTCCCCCTCTGCATACTCTGTCACAGCTACAACCTGCAATTATACAACACATTGTACAATGCTAGAAGATGACCATCCCTTACATGACCTAGTCCCTCCTACTAGATCCTCAGCCACTGGANCAGGTAATTACTGGACTTCGAAACGACCCGCCATCTTGTCTCAAATCTCGCTAAATTTAGTCTCGCGAGATGCAAACGAGAGCAGATAGCAGCAAAACTCGGCGAAGAAGAGAAAATTCATAAATGACCAAGATCATTTTGTAACCTTTGATTATAATAGAAATATTAAATATAATGGTACAACATATAGCATTAAACCATTTTCATGTCTGTCACCTTTTAGTTTTTTAGTAGCCTTTCGGTCTGTAGCGTTTGGATAAAATTGCCATGGCAACAAATTAAACAAAAGAGCTGAGAGGTTTTCTGCTTTCTTGTCAAGGACGGTCTTGATTTCGTCTAACGTTTCACCTCCTTACGCCCATAAAACCTCAAATATATCATCTAAGGACCGAGCACAACTTAAACCATGGCTAAGACGGTGATCTCACAGAAACTTCCGCCCGATATCGACCCAACGAAGGCCCCGCTAGCGTACGGAGACCGGGCCCTGCCAAGACTGAACCGGGAACTAAACGACAAGGAGTTGATCACACGACAGCGGGCTTTGATGACTCTGTGTGACTATCTACACGACCCGGAGCACATTGCAGAGGCATTGAGGGTTAGTTCTCCGTTATCATGTCTTCTTACAACTTTTAGCACTTTGCAGGACAGCCGAGAGTGAAATTATGGAGAAGACAAGCGGCCAACATGAACGTGTGTCTTGCATTTCTCCTATAGTACGTACTAGTCTCTACCAGACTCCCGCCTTGCTGACTAGTAAGAAATAGGCCGTACAGGTGACTTTGGCCAAGGGAGAATAAAAGGAATAAAAGCCTAGTATGAGTGAATTGGCCTACTAAGGGAGTGAATAGGCCAGCTGAAATCCCATGGCAACTCGTGTCTCCCTGTTTGGCCAAATTCTACTCTAGCCGTCCAGCTGACACGTCTGCTTTGAGACAATCATACTATAGTAAAGGCCATTAAAGTCACGTGCACTTGCTGTTTTGCGGTTTCTGGCATTCCCTTTACTCCTATCGCATTGTAAAACTGTTTGATTCTATAAAATTGTAGATCTACTACATGTACTAACACAATATCATCTGGACTGATGAATAGTTGGTAGTTTTAACTTTGTTCCAACACAAGAAAGTTTCCTACCATAAATTTTCAGCTGATCAGGCCTTCATCAGATGTGAGATTCACTCCGCCGATGCCCAGCTTGACCTAGATCAGCTCAAAATTCATGGTAAGAAACTTTCTGGTGTTATAACAAAGTTAGAACTCCCAACTATGGATTCTACCAACACTTCGAATATTGGACTGATGAAGATGTTGTTGTATCCTCCATACAGGTGGGAGTGGCCGAGAGTCTGAAGAAACTTTTGAGTGACAAGGACCCGACTGTCAGGCACAAGACCACTGAGGTCAGACAAAAGTTGTTTGTTTGTGTTTGTTTTGCACAGCCTATAAACCACCTCATTGCATAACACACCATGACTGTACTGAAGAGTACAAGCTGCATATTCAGACTGATTTATTTGATCCACACACACCAGGATTTGATAAGTGTGGTGGGTTCTTAAATGTGCTTGAGGTATGACTTCCTCATACACGAGATACAGATTTGATAGATGTCATAGTGCAGATTCACAAAACTTCTATGATTAACGTTATATTTGGTCAGATCTGTTAAATCTGTCATAACTGTTATTAAGATCATATGCCACTATACATATAACATTAACACATTAATAACAATACTGAGCTAAGAAAACAATACATTCAATACTGTACTGCAAATTTGTGACAACCAAAAAAATGGTGTATTTTCTAGCCATTGACAACTGCATAACTTCATTGAATCATTACACCTGATAGTTATTGTAATAAAATTTCCATACTTGTCCATCCCCTCTAGGTCCTGTATGTCATTGCCACCCACAACAAAGGCAGAGACGCGTTCCTGGACTATGGCATCATTGTGCCCCTGTCCAAGCTGTTTGACGACAGCGTGGATCTGGCCAGGAAAAACGCACACATGGCCATGGAGATGATG